>VZTR01014768.1:262153-297665 GCA_013400775.1 Chaetops frenatus | reverse complement strand
AAATTGTACGTGCAAAAAATTGCAAGGAATCCTGTGAGGCAGTATAAAAAAAAAAATGT
The DNA here is from genome assembly GCA_013400775.1 of Chaetops frenatus. Taxonomy (NCBI): domain Eukaryota; kingdom Metazoa; phylum Chordata; class Aves; order Passeriformes; family Picathartidae; genus Chaetops; species Chaetops frenatus. Next base: position 297,606 of record VZTR01014768.1, on the reverse strand, counting down.
AAATTATATTGAATGAAGTTGACAGAGGTATAATAGTGAACTCCCACAGCTGATAGCTTCTGCAAATCATTTCTTAGAATTTTCCAGCAAATGTCCCTATGAGAACAGTAGGTAGAATGAATTTACCCTAAGCAGTGATTTTGTGTTAAGTGATATTGGTATTTTTACGAAATCAGATGGTTATATGGCAGAATAATCAGTTCAGGGGAGTTCACCATATTTTAGGGTTTAGGCACTAAGCGGAATTTACAAAAATACTGAAATTATTCTTCTCTTCGTCTCCGGCCCCACCTTTAGCCACAGTCTATTCTGTATCTATTGGAGCAATATCCACTTCCAATGTCGGGCTCCTTGTGGCAACTCTACTTTTTAAACCACTGCTGAATATTTTGTTAATTGTGATGGTCTCCTAACTGTAGTGGCAAACAATAATGGGAAATAGCTGGTGGTGCTAGAAGTGTTAAAAAAGCGTAGTAGACTAGTAAGTGATAGACGGTAGCGTAAAAGATATAAAAATGTGGTTGCCCAGAAAATGCTCATCTATCACACATCAGGAGGCATAAGCAGCAAAGCAAGAATATAGAACACGCCTTTCTTTCAGTCTTCGAATTTGCAGATATTTTGACTTTATTCCTTTCTCTGGTGCAGGGTTACTTTGAATGCAAATTCAGGCAAGAATGGTAGTGCTTAGTTTAAATAGGAATTTTAAAAAATTAAATCCCCCTTGTAATTTGCTTTGTTTTAAGTATTGCTTCTGCTGCAGTCCTTTCTGTGAAAAAGTGATTGAATGGCCCTCTGAAAACTGCACTGCTTTACAATGTAGAGGGGGAGAAAAAAATCTTGAGGGGGTGTGTGTGTGTGTAAAATTCCGTATTTTACAGTCTGTGCATGTGCAGAGATGCATTCTGACATGCATTGTAGTTGTATGTGAGAGTAAAATAATTTTTCTCTTGCCCAAAACAGAGATACTGTGTTCTAAATCTGTTAACTTAGTCATGACAATAAATAAGGGTGCCTTTTATTATACACAGCAGCATTGTTTGTTTTAAGAGTCATCAGCTAGTAGTTACATTTTCATTTTCTGTTCAATTTGGTGTTTCTACAAAGATTTAAAAATAATGTAATCCTTGTTTTATGGTGCACGTGTCCCTGCCCCGATCTTCCTCTTTTCTTTGTTTTAAGATTATATTAATGAATACAGCCTGCATGTGCATAGTGACATTTTCTTTCTGCATGTAAAAGATTGCATTGTAAGCCTTCCTATAGAAAAATAGCTATTAAGTTAGTGATATAGAATTAAGATTGCTGCTAATATTAAAAGATGAAAATGTAAAGCCTCTTTCTGTTGAGACAAGAAGATACAGAAAATGTAGTTGTCCTTAGACATGATATGTTCCTTTTTTTAAAAAAACTGTTGTCTTGGTGTACTAGTCAGAAAGGAGGAAATCTTACAATTGGATATTGATACAATGTGAATACCAGCCATCAGTTTAAAATCCTGTCCCCATGTACTCTGCTAATCAAGTTCCCATGTTAGATACAGGGATGCCTCTCCACTGGTGACTGGCTTGGTTGCCTCCTTTGCTTTCTTTCTCTTTATTAATTTTACCTTTTTGAGCTCTCTCAAAGTGAGCCCGAGCTGTTGTGACAAAGGATGGTTACAATGAGCTGGAAGGGGTATACTTAAAAATCCCATTTGAATGGGTTTGAAATAGTCTTCATCATCTTTATTTGGTCCTGTTAAATATTGTGACTCTATTGAAAGAAAATCTGGTTGCATTAATCTTGCATATATTTAATGGATTCATTTTTTTTAAATAATATCTTCTAAGTTACAGGGAAATTTTTTTTTTCCTCAGCCTTCCTACTTGGTATGCTGGGAGTGTACTAATTAAATGCAGGTTATTTTCTGTGAGTAATTGTCATACTGTTGGTACAAAACCTAGAGCCACTCCACACCCTGAGGTTCTTCTAAAGAAATAAGGTACGATTGCGTCCCATATTATGGCAGGGGAATTTGGTGTCTTCTTTGGGAACTTGGACTTGGAAAATAATTTCAGCAAACAGCCCAGGCAAGAAACGGGCCGTGGCAGACAATATTATGGTGAGAGGGAGAGAGATGTAGATAACTTGAAAAATGCACTTGTCCGTTTTGGCAGTCTGTGTCCTCTGGACACCTCATTTACATGCCTGGACATATTAAATTGTACATTTGTTTGTCTGTGGGACAGCTAACTGGATACACTCCGATGCACGGGCAAATACTGCAATGCAGTATTTTTTCAGTGTCATTGGGGTTTTGGGGGAGAAGTGGGCACAAGCAGTTTTCTTGCAAGTGAGGTGGTGTTAAAAAGCATGGTACCTCTGTAAGGGATAGGCCAGATTTTGTAAAATTTGCTAATCTGTGATGAAAAGTCACCCCTCCCCCTCACACTCCTCTCCTTCTCTTGCTCTCCTCCTTTCCGTGTAGGATGGAGGAAGAGATGGGTACGCATGTGTTTTTGTGTGTATGTTCATGCATGTGTATCTTCCCTTCTCATTTGAATGGATGTTAAGGAAAATTTGGGATTTGGATGAGAAGGAAAATGTAATGTAACACTTTGCAATGATTTCTGTAAATGTCCAGTTACCAGCAGTGTAGGACTTAGAGCAACTTTAAAAGAAGGCACATTTTTAATTTTCTAAGGAACTTTGTGAAGAGGTTCAATGTTCCAGTTCAACAAGTACCATAGATTTAATCCTAATAAAACATGTTTCAAGGGTACCTGTACCTCTCCTTAGCCTTTGGGTATGTTTAACCATTTGAGATAATGTAAAGGGAGGATGTTGGAGAAACAGATACTTAGATAGTGCTTGCTTGCTTTTTCTCCTCAAATGATCAGCCTTTACTTTTTTAAATACTGGAATATTTTAGGTGCAGGAGGCTTTTGTAGGTCACTAGCTTTACAGCAAGAAGAAGAAAGGGGGGAGAAAAGGTCTCAACGTGTCAGAGGCAGTAATTGTATAAAATTAGCCATCTAGAAAAGGCAGGAAAGTCTTGGAGGAAAGAAGGAGACACTAATATGTGAAACAGCACTGTGCTAGTCAGGGAGATAATGAGTGATAAATTTGAACTGGTGCAGTGGTGTGATGCCCATTAATTTCTCAGAACCTTGACTTTGCAGGTTTGTTACTCTGTTGTTCACACCTTTAATTATAACTAGTTTTGGATGATAGCTTGGGGCACTGAAGATGAGACCTTTTGTTTGTTGTTTACTCATTTAAATATTCAGAGTTTGCAATAGCATTGGAACATCAGTGTTAGAAATTAAATACTCTCAGATGACATTATAATAAGAATGCAGTTAATTCTTGGAACTGCCTAACATTGTCTTATTTGTAGCATTTACAATGCTTGCATGAATTCATTAAGAATTAGCTCAGAAGTGTTAGGTTGGGCTTTATTTTCTGTAGTGAAGAATCTGTGTTCCTTAATGGAAATCTTGATGCATTATTTTTTCTTTAGAGCCCCAAAAAGTAGGGAGGAAGCAGAGAGCCTATCTTACCTATTGTTCTACCCTTGACAGTGTCTTAAATGAAGACTTTTACCTCAATGGCTAAGAAAAATGCTGAGAACCAGTTAGGAATTGTTAATTAAATGAGGAGCAAAGACAGAATATTAAGAAAAATAATTAATTAAAACAAAGGATGGCTAAACTTTGTGTCCTCTCTTGAAATGAGATGTAGTTGCACAGTAAGAGACAAACTGGCTTGGACAATATTTAGAGGCACGATGTATATAAAATGCTGTAGTACGCCTTCGTTGCTAAGGCACGCGCAATTGCGTCAGCAATGCTGTTGTGATGGGAAATTACTTGTCCTTGAATTCTGGGGGGGGAAGCTTTCATTTATTTTATTCTTTTAAAATTAAACTTCTCTAATTGCTCTAAAATTCCATATATGTTGCTGCTGGTAGTTTTCCCAGTCTGAAGACGTGCGCCAGCATTTTTCGGAGTCAGGGCGGTGGCGTTTGGTGGCTTTGGAGCACTCGGAACCCTTGGAGGTGAAGGCGGGGCGATAACGTGTGTTTGTTTCAAAGCAGACGCCAGTGACTATGGGAGGCGGCTCTCGCTTGCAGTGCTTCGAGAAGGTTCCACGGGTAGCGCGTCTGTGCCCACGTAAGTGATGCTGGTGTTGGCAGAGGGCAGCAATGCCACTGGAGCCTTTCCAGTAGCGTGAGCCCTCCAGATCCAGCGGCTGCGCCGTGCGCCCGGCGGCGCTCACCAGCCGTGGAAGGAAACCCAAACTGCTTCCCTGGGTTCTCGCTTCCTGAGGGACGTTTGGGGAGAAGGTCCCACCTGATCTCCATGTAGAGGCCCCAAAAGGCTGCTGCTGGAGCCAGGTAACAGTGCCCCGGTCCTACCTGTTGGCCTGTAATTGCATGTACTCCCCTTTGGAGAGGCTGAGTGGTTTCCTGAGTGCTTTCAAGTATTTTCTCCCAGGCTGAGTGGTGTTGAAAAGCCTTTGTAGGGGCATGAAGCATGAAGGACGTGTGTCCTTCTTGCTTTTCTTCCTTTTAAGAATCTCTCATGGTTGTGTTCTGGAAAACTAGCAAAGACAGCAATTTACTCACAATTTATAATTTAAGGTAGAACTGCCCCCTCTTGCAGTATTATGTCTAATTGCCCAGCAAGGATGTGGAATTTCAGATTCTGACTTTGCTCCTGCTGGTCAGGGCAGTTGCCAGAAGTCCACATTTCCCTGCTGCTCTTAACAGCAAAACTGGTGTTTGTGTTTGAGAATTATTATTGCTGGACTGAAGGGTTGGAGGGACATTGGGGATTTTCTTGTTTAATACATGGATTAATTAAGACTCTTGATGTCTATCACATGGCTGGTGTGTATGAAAGTCAACCTGGTTTTAGTTGTTCTGGTTAGAGAGGGCCATAAACTACATGGGCAAAATACTAACTAACCCGTTTAATGAGTTCAGTGCTAATCTGGAGGGGAGGCCAGGCCTTTTCTCAGTCCCTTTCAGCTAATCGGTAAAATCCCATAGTCAGCAGTAGTTTCATGTTAGATAATATGAAATTCATTACTCAACGGCATGAAATAACCCATATTTAAGTCGCTACACTGTGGAGTGTTAATGTGTTCTGCTTTGGGGATCAGAGGGTTTTGGGGTATTTGGCTTTTCTGCCTGCTTAAAGGGTTTATAAATGTGACTGTTAATTGCAATACTTGTATTGATCTTCTGTTGGTCCTCCTTGATCTTTGGATGGTGGTCAGTGACTTTTTGCTTTACTATGTGCAGAAGAACTTGTGGGCAAAGATGTTATTTCTGTAAAGCAGAAGGCACAGTCACGACTCTGTAGAAGTAATAATGTATGTAAATAAATGCTTCTTAAATAAAAATAGTTCTAATATATCTTTGTTCCAAATGAAGTTACTGGCAGTAGTTGAGTAGGGGGAAGTTGATTTTTAGCAGAAAGCATGAATGCTGGAAATTCTTCCTAATATGCCTGTGCCAGCTATACTGTGACAATGTTGCTGTCGATTCCCTTCCTGTGAGAGCAGCTGTTCAGGGAATTAAACTCTTTGCTTGATGCAGAAGGTCCTGAAAGATTCAGTGTGCAGCTACAGTGGTGGCTGTGGCCATTTTTAGTGTGGCCGTTGATAGGAACTAACTCCATGATCCAGCACAGTAGCATATTGTTCTTTAGACTAACTGGGCCAGGACAAAATTATCATTCTGTATTTCATGTGCTCTGTGAGAGATTCCGGAGAGCACTTCAGAATTTGACGTTGTGTTTGATAATTTATAGAGCACAGTTTATATTTAACTGTAGACACACTAATCCAGCGAAAAAGAGTAGTATATTTTTAGAACTTTTTATTGTCTGTGCATGTCATCACCCAGCTACTGAAAGAAGTGCTCACAAATGTAAATGCTCAGATAGAAATTGAGTTTAATTTCCATTGTTAGTCTTTGCTAAGTGCAAAAGTGAATGTTATTTATGTGATGATCAGGGAGCTTTGTAGCCAATGGTGCTGCTGGAGGAGCCACATTCTCCTCCAGCATTTTAGCACCGGGCTGGACCAGGACACTTGGGCTGAGTGGCTCTGTGGCCAGGGTGCTTAGGTGATGTTGTAGTTGCTTTAATAATGGCAGTTGTCACTTTTGTCACCAACTTACTTGAGGTAAAATGGATGGCAGTGGATCCAGCTCCAGGTTTAAAGCGCCTGCCTGTGGCTGCTGTGTATTGTAAGGAAAGTGTAACCAATAGAGGACAGTAACTTGGTTGATTTGACTTTTTTAATGCTCAAGCATTAGTTCACGTGTGTTAGGCTTTTGGGACGTTTCTCCTTGCTGATCTCTAATAGTGGCTGTTTCATTTCCAGTTGCCTTTTGACATCTAAATGAAATATAATGTGTGAGGTTTGGAGTCAGGACAGCTGGGATGGTCTGGAGTCTCCTCTGTCCCCAAGCACCTCTACCTGAACAGGGGCTGAGCTGGGCTGAGTTTGGCAGGGCTCCTGTTGGGTGCTTAAGCAGAGTTTAACCAGTGAATTGTTATCCATGATGTCTGCTCACCTTTTTAAGAGGAGTATTGGTAAATTTTTAATTTCTTGCTGTTCAGGATATTTTTATTTACCTTTATTAAAGAAGGTGTTTGGTTTGGCCTATGGTATGCGTCTCATCTGTAGTACAGAGATTAATAGTGTGTCTAGAATAAACCATTAGGATCTGTTAGCCTGACCTGTGACTGATATGTACTTGATATTTTGTCTTTTATTGATGAATAGTATATTACTAATCTACAGTAATGGGTCTTTGAGCTTAGCATAGATGCTTTCATGCATGAGATTGTTTGAATTGAAGCATTACGGAGATATTTGTCCCATGGAGTACTTTAAAACTCACACTCACTTAAGTCATTTTTTGGGTAGTTACTTTGTGATACCATCAGAGTAAACACCTGCCTCTGCTTACTCAAAGGTGATTTCTGATTATTTTGCTCTCAGAAATTTCTCAAGTTTATGATTTCTATTATCTGCTCACTATCTTTAAGATAGTGATGGCAGTATTACTTCTCAGTAATTCATTGTAACTTTGTCTACCATAGGTATGTTACAGAAGTAAGAATAGCTTTGCTTCATGAGAAGGTTACTTCCAGAAGCAATGTTAGTGTAGTACAGACCTGTAGACTAGCAGGTGAATTGTGGAAAAGATGTAATATTTTTTTTTAATTACTAATCCAGTTAAGTTTTAAGAGAAATACTGTTAGCTTGCAGCAGGCAGACATTTCTAATGATGGAGATAGGACTTAGCTGAACATCATAGTTTCTATTTTGGGTCTGTCTCACTTAGACCTGCAAGCTGCAGTATCCATAGAGATGCTGTTGCCAGCAGTTGAGATGTACACATGTTGATTAGTGTTTCCTAATTGCATTTAGCAGTGTGTCTTCATTAAGGCCCTGTTGAGGACGGAGCCTTAAAACATCTTGGTCGGGGCATGTGTTTTGCTAAGCCATCCACTCCTGCCTGATGTAAGCCTGTCTTTGCATGAAAAATAAAAGGGCTACATTTTCATAGGAGCTTATGGCTTAGGAGCTGAAATCCTATTGCAGTGAACGTTAATGAATCTTAAATCGCTTAAGGGCTTTTAAAAATTGTAGCTTTTTGTTTCTAGAACTTCAGTAGAAATAACAGCAGTGGGGGGTTGGATGTTCTTAGGCTTCACGGAGAGCCCGCGCTGTCCTTGCTTTGCTTTGCCTTCTGGTAAGTAGATGTTTTTAGGTTTCAGTATGGCTCATAACACAGGTTTCACTGTCTAAACTCCTGGGTTGCAAACAATTCTAGATTATTTTCTTAAAGGGAAAAAATCATGAAGTGGAATTGTGACAGGTCTACAGCAGCTGAAGACTTGCAGCTGTCTGCTTTTTACATGAACATGTACATCCCCGTGGGAATCTGTGTGTCAGTACACAGTGCTACATGCATATTCCCAAGTCAGTAATAGAATTCAGTTACAGATTAGCAATGTATAACTTACTAATAGAGTCAGTAAACCAAACAAGAAAGTAATGATTAGGAAACAAAACTGATCTAAAAATAAAATTCAGAAAGTAACCAGAAATATAAAAAGACTCTCAATTTCCTTTGCTTTCATTTCAGTGTATTTTTAGGCTGCATGTCCTTTAGACTGAGAATCTGTGTTAAATGTTGATCTCTACCATGCTCTTATTGTCTAATATGTAGGCTTTTGAGAGACCCTCTTCAGTCTTTCAGAATTTTCCTCATGTACTTAATGTTTTTCGTGGTATATCTGTTATTTTTACCATCCTGTTAACACAGATTTCAAATATGGTTTCTGTTAGTCACAGTCTGTTTTCAAGAGGGACGATGCAGTCACTGAGAGACCTCTTGCCTTTGTGGTATCCAATAAACTACAGCTCGTGGAAAAAGGATGTTTTCATCAAATTTTGGCTTGGAGTGTCAATCAAAGAAAGATCTCTTTTTGCTGAGATTTGCGTTTTTGGACTCCTTTAGCCTTTGTATGCATCTTGAGAGAGCAAGTAGTAGCCTTCATGAAAAGACAGGAGGGAAAAGAAGCAATCTGGAATGATGAAATTACTAAAATAAAGCCCTTGTAAAATTTTAGGCACAGGGTTGCCTGGTATGAATTTGGCAGAAGTAGGAGTGTGATTGAAGAAGAAATAGATGTTCCTTCTGAAAGCCTGACCATGTTGTCTTTATTTCAGTTCAAAAATAGCGCAGACCTTTGAGCAGAGGCGGCAGCAGGTGACCCCAGAGACGCGGGTGGGCAAGAGCCACTGATGGCTGTGTCCCAGGACAGAAGTAGGACACCTCCCTGCCACCAACCTCTGTTGCAGTCCCTGGCCTGTGCTACACACGTGGTTGTAGGGGGTTTTTTAACCCCAGCTGGTTGGGTAACACGTCTAAGAGACAGGACACATCATTTTCCTCCCCCGCTGTTTTCGGTGATGGCTTTCTCCAAACCTGTGTTCCAGAGGGGTGTTTGAATGCTGTGAAATCAAGGCTGTTTTCCCATATCTTCATGTGTGAATTGTGTTTGATGGTAGAAATTATCATAAATTCTGGTGAAACCATTCTAAATAAGAAGGGGATAACTGGCTGTCATTCCAAAAATCAGTTTTTATTAATGAAAAGGACAACTGTGATCCAGGGACAGAAGGGAACTTCTGTGCCCATCATCTGTTACACAAGTTTATTCCTCACCATTTCCCAAGTGCTTTTGCTGTGGAGTTTACTAAGATAGTAGGGGAACACTGAAGCATAGAGCCAAACACCTCAGAGGTTTCCAACAGGCGTAGTTTCTTGATAATCTTTGCAAGAGGCAAAGAAAAAGCGGGAAATAGTTGAAAGTGAAGCTCAGTAGAAGTTCATAAAGAACTTCATGTTTTGTGAGTTGAGGTAATACACAACACAGAGCTATAAACTTTGTCCTTATAAATGTGCCTTGCTTCCCAAAAAATGCTGTGCATGGAGTGCTTTTCTGTGCACCTGCTCCCCAGTCTTGTGTTTCCTCTGAGCTTTGCAGAGTGCTGAGCTGTATGAATGATAATTGTAGTTCTCCTCCTCCAATTTCTTACCTCCAGAGTACCTGCAGGAAGAGTAAGAGATTATGCAAAGTGTGTGATATGGTGCCTTTGTTCCTATCTTTAATGTAGTTATTGGATGTGTAATTCCAAGCTGTGTTTTCCCTTACTGCTCAACTAGTAGTTACTGATTTTGAAATAGTTGTGACTTATTTTGGTCTCTACTTTTTTCCCTACTCATTCCCTTTTGTCCTTAAAATCAGATGCAAAACTGTAGAGTCCATCCTTCATGGGAACAGAAGACATTTATCTGAAACTCTCAAAATATACTGGTTTTCTTTTTGATAAGGTATTTAGGAGGTGTACCTTATCATTGGGCTGGATTTGAGGGTAGGGTGATACATTATGGGGCTGTCACAGCTTACTGTGTAATTTTACCAGTTTGCTTAGATACTTTCATCAGGTTTGATTTTTTTCATTTCTGTAAAACCTGGAATAAAAAATAACAGGTTTTGCCTTTCTGTTTTTTGTCACTGTGTTGCTAGAGTAGCAGTCCCTGCCTTACTGCCCGTTTGTACAGCACAACTTGGTGCTGCAATGGGTTATGGCCTCCAGGCATTGCTGTGATAACAAGTAATATTGCCAATAAACTTCGCATTCATTTCACTGCAGATTGGGAACAGAATATTTTGGTTTAGCATATTCATGCAAAAGCCTGTAATGGACTGGTTCAGGATAAATTTAGCTATTAAAGAAAATAATTTTCTCCTTTATTTGAACTGAGGCTTGCATCTTAAAATGAATCCATTTGTTGTCTTCTCCATTTGGATCCTTTCTGTGCTCTGTACAATTATTGTGGCACCCATAAATGTGGATTTGCTGGAAATGTTTGAATGCCATTTCAACCTGAGTGCAGCACACTCTGAAAGCAAGTTGACATGGCTCTATCTGTGCCGTGAGAGCCAGAGATTGCTAGTTTTCAGAGCTGAGACTTTCAGCTATATCTATATTTAAAATATTAAATATGACTTTTACTCCAAGGAAGGTGAAGATGTAGCACATACAAGCGCATGAGTGGGGAACATGTCAAAATACGCAGGGTTAGATAATGATTTGTTTCTGAGGTATTGGATTTGCCTCCAGGCAGATAGACTAAAAAGCTTCATTTTCCTCCTTTATTTCATGTTCATGATGTATTTATTAGGTAAATAATAGCAAAGTCTAGTTGTGCAGTACATAAGCTTTAATAAAAATGTAATTGACAGTGAAATTTGACAGTTGTTACAGTTAAGAGACTCTGTACTGGAGCTGCACACAGAGCATGGTTTGCCTCTCCCGAGGTCACTTTAGAAAGAAGTCCATGTGAGGTTCAGGTGCAGCTGCTTCTTGCTCTGGCTGCAGTTGTGGTTTTGAACCAAGGAAGGCTTAAAATCACTTTGTTCTTTTCCTTTAATGCTCCTATGGGAAGGTGGCATGTGTCCTGATCATTCTGTGATCCAGTGCCTTCTCTGCAAAAATGTACTAAATCCCCATGGAGCGAGTAGCAGTGGGGGCATTTTAAACTGGGCTGGGGTTGTGCAGTGGCTGGAACAGGGCTGAAGGGCCCTGGATGTGTTTGTGTGTTCCACTCCATGCCCATGGAGCAACCTCCTGGCTCTGGCATGGCTATTCATGGCTCAGCAGATGGCCAGGCTGTGGATGGATTGGTCAGGCAGCTCCGGTAAATGGGGTTTTTCTCACCTGCAGAAAAGTTCTAGGGGAACAGAGACTTGTACTGTGCTGCCTTCCATTCAAAAGGGCAGATATGCAGGGAGTTAAAGCCTGTCTCCCGTTGTATGAGGAAAACCTTTGTGAATCTACATTTATTTTCTTTGAGAGGTTTTGTTTGTTTCTTCTTTTGTCATCGTTTTTCACGAGATGGCTGTGGGACCTCTGCCATGGCACCATTTGTTTTCACTTGTAAAAGCAAACAACTTGCAATGCTAATTAAAGAGCTTTTTTAGATAAAGTAAGAGCTTTGCATTATTTATCTAAACTCTTTTTTATGGCAGAATGTTCTGAGTTTGTTCATTAATGAACACTTAGAAATAATATAAAATTAGACCTCATGAATTCTTCATGAGGTGTAATTTGCCATGATCATTTTTCTTGGCATTTAGGTGCTGTGAACAGGTTCATTATTCATAGCTAACTTTTTTGACTTCTGAGTCCTCAAACTGGATATGTCTGCATGAATTTTCTGGCGTTTAGATTTTTTTTCAGATTTTGATTTTAGGACAAGATTGTTTGTTATATGTTTAAAAACACTTCCTTTTAGTGCCTATAAATAACACTTAAGATTCTTAATTGTGGCTTTTTTTTTATACATACCAAATCAGTTTCTGTTTATTGTGGAACATGGTCAGTGGAGTGTACTTAATCCAGATAGCAAGAATGGGTGCTGATTATTTGCTGAATACAAGCTCCTTTCAGTGTGCTTATGTGGCAGCCTCAGTTCAACATGCAGACCTTCTTTGAGACTGCTGAGAAAAAATTCTGCAAATATTAAAAAAATGTATATTTACATTTATCAAGCCATTGGCTATTGCTTATGCATGCAATAGGGAGATAAGGCTGTCTTAGTTTGTGGGTAGTTTTCCAAATGATTCATTAACTGTGCTTTGTAATGGTAGATGGATGTCACACATTTGCTGTAATAAGTGAAGATTAGTGTCAGTTACTCCAGCTTGTAATAGTTTGTAATTGTAGTAGTTGTGTTCATACATACAGGTATTTTTTTGCATTATTGTTGGAGCTAATATTTTAGTAGGAATAAATTGAAATTAATTCAATTAATTGAAGAAACAATGAAGATGTGATGCATGTATTTCTGAAACATTAGTAATGTAGGAGTTGCTCTAATGGGTATTTGTGGCAGATACTCTGTGGGAGTGGTTTATACCAAGCCTTTTGGTAAGCAGTGTTTTGCAAAACACTGGCAAAGCTTATGTTGTCTTCCCCAAAGCATTTCTTTGTGAAATCTGTCAAACTAAAATACCTCGTACTTTGCTGATACATTACCATAGTGAGAAAAGTAGTACACCAGGAAATTGTCATTTTTAAAAGCAGCAGTCTGATGAAATGCATGCACCATTTGAAACATGTAACTTAAAAAATCAGTCTTTAAATTCTATCACAGATAGTATTTTTCAGTGTTAGAATATTCAGATTATTGGGGGCTAAATGATCAAATGTCTATTAGCAATAACTGCAGTTTATTCTTCTTCAAAGACACCATTACCTATACATAGGGTACCATATTGCAGTATTGGGAGTCTGGCAAGTTATTGCCCCCAAAAAATAAAATGCCTCCTTATACCAGTAGCATGTGAATGTCATCACACATGACATTTGCACTGTAATATTTCAGAACCAGTAGTAACTGCCTAAATTGGGTCAGAAAAGGTCTACAAAAAAAAGATGTTGCTCAGAGCACAGATATTGCTGATTTTACTTGCTTATGGAGGTTTAAGAATACCTTCAGGAATAACAGTGTATTTTGTTTTTAAATAATTAACACCGGGGTTAAGTCACTCTTCAGTTTTCAACATTTGTTTTGCCCATATCCAGATAAGCCCTTGATGAATAAGACAGACTTATTTGATATTTTGGTAGAATTCAATTGCAGCCCAATACTCTACTGTATTTAAAAGAGTTGCCAGTCATTAAAACACAGTAAACTGCGTGCCCTGGAAACTGGAGTTTTGATTTTGATTTTGAAAATGTTCATATTGTGATACAGGTATTGAATTAAAAATTTAAATCTTAGTGTTGTGGATAAAGGAAAAAAAATACCGCAACTGTCATGTTGAAATCTATTTGAATAAATAACGTTCCTCTTATGTAATATGCTGACTGATGTGAAATCAACAGCTACTTAATGCTAAAAACAGTGCTTGACAATAAACATCCCAGTGCATGCACACTGAACTCTGCCCGGGGTTTGAGCTTCAGACATGTCGGGGACAGCACCAAATGTCTGGGAAGGAGAGCTGGGCTCACCTTTTTGTTACCATTAATAATGTAAGTCTTTACTCATCACAGGAGTCAGTGTGCACACCTAAAGGCAGTGTTATTCCTTTGTGCCTGTGAGAACTTTGAATGCAAACTCTGCTGCATAACTGCTTTTGCACAGAAACCACTCTCTTAATGGTGACTGAAAATTGTGCAGTAAAAAAAAAAACCTTGAATCCTTTATCACAAATGCCTTTAATTCTTAAACATTTCTCTCTATCCATTATCTCTTTACACATATATATACATAGCAAATGGATTTCCAGTAACCTATGACTTGGCAATAATTTGAAGGGCAAGTAGGTGCCTTGGTTTTCCTTTCTACTATTAAAAAAAATGAGGAAGACCTAATTGGGAGTTGAAAGTAACTAGGAAGAAAACCTGGCACCTGGTGCAAAATTAGTTTATGCCAAGATACTTTGAAGTATATGAGGAAATGTACTTGTTCAGGAACAGATTTTTACTGAGCAGCTTACTCTTAATGTTCTGAATGTGTTAAATGTCTTGGGTTGAATTCGGTTCCTTTGCTTGGTGGGGAAGGTATGCATGATGAAAATGTAACTAAAAAGCATTTGCAAAACGCCTAAGTAGGACACCAACCAGTTTGGAATTTTGTTTTCTTTCACAGATTTTAAAAGATCCGGGGTTATTGTCTACCGCGGGGAACTATAGATAGCTTTTTGAGTCTGTTGCTAATAATAGATGATGTACCTTCCTCGGTGTGTTGTGCTGAAACTGAAACCGGTGGCGTGGTGTTCCTGCCGGCTCCAGAGGGGCAGGATCAGTCCCTAAAACTGCAGCTTCCCTCGAGGGGTTTTATGTTGGGAAGAGAATGGTCCAGTGATGGAAAGGTACACGGGAAGCTGCTGTTAACCGTGTCAGCTGCTTCACTCATCTCTGACTGTGCGTTAGCGTCGGGAGTGGGATGTTTTTCCCCCAATTCCAGTCGAGTGGATGCAGGAGCAGGCTGTGCTGAGCTGGAGCGCGGCCGCCTTGGGGTGCGAGCCCCGGCCCCGCAGCAGCCGCTGGCCGAGCTCAGAGCCCGTGCCTGCCGTGGGGTCACCGAGGTGTGGAGATCAAAGGATCATCCTCCACCTGGAATCCCAAGCTAAACAGATTTAGCAGCATCTAAAGCGTTTAAGTAGCGCGTTTGAGTAAATACATGGATGGAATGAGACTGGAGAAGGGAAGGAAGTGTGGCTGATGCCGGATAGAAGGGGCAGTCTTGAAGGAAAAGCATGTGGGGCTGGCACAGCTTGGCCAGGGATGCCAGCAGTACTTGGTGCCACATGGCTGGTAAATTTGGCAGGGGGATTCTGGTTTGGATGTGCCCATGTCTTTCAAGAAGTGACTATTTTTGTGCAGTTTATTTTCAAAATGATTCTGCTGTGTGGTTTTAAGGCATTTCTGTTAAGCACAATGTGGCAAGGCTTCTTTTTATTTAAAAGCTGTTAAACCAAGTAGCTATTCCTGGGCTTGATAATAAAAATAATGGTAATTCAAAACTTATTTCCATTGATAAAAAAAAGGGGTTATTTCCTAAATGAGGCATTAAACTAACACTGAAGCATTTCAATTAAAAAAAAAGACATGACCAGAATATAACCTATTTAGACTCTGAGCCACCCTCATGCAGTTAATTTTAGAACACCGTTTTTTTGGTGTGTGTCTGTGTCCCCATCCTCCTGAATTACAGGCCTAATTTGTCACAACATGTACCTCCCTGGATTTAAAAAAGAAAGCAAATTAAGTCTCGAGTAATTATTATAATTACAGGATCGGAAGAATACCAGGTTCAGAGTGTGTGATGCCTTAGCCCTCTGTTCCCCCATGTTTGTCACTGTCCCTGGGCAGTGGAATCTCCTGCCTGGGGCAGCAGTTTGCATCATTGACTCTCTGGTGAAGGGAGGCTGAGCCCATCTGAGGGATGATCTTCGATACCAGTGAAGCTGCACATCACCAACTTTACAGGAGGCAGCAAAAGCCACTGTTTGCATTGCTTTAATTTATCCAGATTTGAGAATAAGAAGATGGCCTTCCTTTGTCAGCACTGGAGACAGTGCTAGAAGCCACAGTAGAGGCAAATTACATAGAGAAAGCTTGAAGTACCCAGGTTTTTCTGCTTCCTTTGTCTGCCTGTGTCGTTTTGGGATGAAACTTGTGTTCTGCAGATAAGCATGCAGGCAGCTTTGCTCATGTGATGAGCGGCACTGGTGACAATGGGGCTGCTGTCGTGCAACACACTTTATCAAACTGGATTCTTATTTGTTGTTTTTTGCAAAGGTCTGAGTCTCTTCTGTGAAAACTGGAGTTTTGTGTTTAAAGATAGGTGTGCTTGTTATAATTCCAGCCTTCACCTGTGCCTGATAAGCCTTTCTCTGATTAAACATTTTTGATTCCAGTAAATGTCTGAAGACCTTTGTATCTGTGAAGATTGCAAATCCAGGGCTTTCTTATTTAAAGAGGTGTCAGTGAAAAATATAGGTGGAGAATATAGGTCATCACTGGAACCAATAAATGGTGTGTCTTGGGACACCAAGTTTATTAATTGAAGGCAAGCTGAGTGACGACACGGTGCAGATTGACTGTGCCTGGTTAATGTTGTTGTCATTGCACTCTGTGATACAGTTATTAAATAGGTAAAATATTTTACCTTTTCATATAGAGCCATACACTTACTTCATCTGATTTAATGGAACTATAATTTTAATTATGATTATTACCTTAAATTATAATTAAATTTATGTGGTTTAAATTTACATTTGTGAAAATGGCTGCGTGATGAAAGCAGAAATCAGCTTCGCATTAACAAAAAAGAAGATTTTTTAACTGCATCTTAGTATATGCTCACAGCCAAAGACTAGCATGACCTACTTTGCAACAATAACAGAGGAATCAAGCCGGGTTTTTTGTTGAAGTATCTAAATTGGCCATGAATGCTACCTACTCATTCGTTTGTGAGTATCTTTAAAAATAGCTATTGTATCTATGAAACTTAAGGGTGATTTTTTTTTTTTCCCCTTTCTGTTATTTTGCTGTAGATAATTAGCACCATGGAGCCTCAGGTGTCGAATGGCCCTACTTCCAATACAACCAATGGACCCTCCAGCAACAGTAGAAACTGCCCTTCCCCCATGCAGACAGGGGCTGCTACAGATGACAGCAAAACCAACCTCATAGTCAACTATTTACCCCAGAACATGACCCAGGAGGAGTTCAGGAGTCTCTTCGGGAGCATTGGTGAAATCGAATCCTGCAAGCTCGTGAGAGACAAAATCACAGGTAAGTGCTTCGTGTTGTGGATTTTGCCTGCGGTAGGGTCAGCTTGTGTTTGGGATCAGCAGAACCTTGGTGCTTGTATTGGGAGTGCAGTGGTAAGCTTCAGGGGCAAGCCTTTAGCTTTCAGTGCTGCACACTGGATCTAGAGCAGCTGAGCAGCCCCTCCTCTGTCAGCCTCTACAGATCTGAGGGAGAAGTCTGAACATTGCTAGTCTGCATGTGTGTAACTGTGCAGCTTCTTACAGGAGAGCTTTGATGGTGGCCTTGCTTTCCTGGTCGTTTCATTTTTATATAACACGGACTTGCCTGAATGGCTTGAGCTAGCTCACAGTTCCTAATTCTGACTCTGCTGTTGCAGCTTCACCAGACCTTCGTTAAATTTCTGGCTATTTAAGAACACCATAAGGTGAGGTGCTTCTCCATGTCCATCACAGCTTGTTGACCACGGTGTTGTGGAACAGCAGTGGGCTTTAGTTGAGACACGGTGCTCTGGGTTTCATTCAGACATCTGTAGATATGAGATAATTAAATGAGGTCCCCAAAAACACTTTAGTTTGCAGCAATCCTTTTTCATATGAAGTGGCACCCGTTGGTAGGTGCCTTCAGAATAAAAGCTTCTTGTGGCAGATGCTGCCTCAACAAGGAGAGGTGTCTGCACTGTCACTAGAGGAGGTGAGGAGGGGTGCAGATGCACCTGGCCTAATCCACATCCCTGCTGCTGCAGCCAGGAATCCACTGGTGCACAAGATGGGATGAACAATCAGCGTTTATAGCTCGCTTTATAGGTTAGTTTTATAGGTTGTGTGTCTACTCGCACTGTAGGTGGGAGCAGCTGAAATTTCACTGCTGTTCAGTGCATCACCAGTGCTGTTATGTTTAGCACAGAGAGCAGCAGCCTTGGGAGGGAGAGGGCTCCAGAAAAGGAGTCGCCTCCCCTCAGAGGCTCTCCTGGCAACTTGGGTGTGTGTTCTGTGGGAAGAAGCACCATGTGAAGATGAGGAATTAAAATGCAAATCTTCATACCTGCTTCCATAACATCCTGGCGGGCACTGTACTGGCAGCATTAGGATGATCTGCTTAGTGCTTTTCAACATGCAATGCTCCTTTTTTGTTTACTTCCTGACACACAGCAATGCTCTGGTTGAGCACGAGGCACATAACAAATGGCAGTAGCTGCAGGGCAGCTTGAGTCCTCACAAGTGTAGTCCAGCAGAGCTTTCTTTAGCACATTGACCATGATGTATCTATTGCAGTAAACCTTTTGATTTGGTCACAGCTTCCGGTGTTTTAAAAAGAAGATTGAAAAATTGAATTGACTTTTATTTACTCTTTTTTTTTCTGCAGACCTTTGTTTTTCTTCTAGTCTGAAAATAATCTGAAAAATTTAACTGCTGAGTTCAGTTACTTCAGGCAGAAGTGAATACCTAACCTTCATCTACAGGAGCCTAGGGTGCCTAGCTTGAATTTTCATCTTGTGTTTCACGAGCTTTTACTGCCTACTCTGTCCCTCAAGTTCATGGTGATGTCCTTACAGTGTATTTTCAAGACTTTAGATATTCGGTGTTGTTTTCATTGGGAATGGGTTGTCTTTGGACAGAGAGCCATTATTTCATTAGCCAGGAACAGTGTTCTTTAAGTCCATCTCCATGTCTTTCTGTTTGAAGATGTGAGAAATTTGCTGTATGATTGTCTGACATATTCTTGGGTAGGTTTTTTTGCTTATGCTTTATCTCTCCATACAAAGTGCATAAATCCTTGATCACTAAAATACTTTAAAGGAACCACTCTTTTAAAAAAAAACTTACACAGATGCCTTGAGGACATCACCCTTACACGTTTAAGTGGTGATAAAAATACAAAAGGGCCAAATTTGCAAAAAAAAAATCTTGTTCTCCAAATTATCTGTGCCGTTTCTGAAAACAGAATTTAATCTGCCAAGGTTTTCAGGCCTGTTATCAAGGCATTGTGCAACATTACTGAATTTGAGGATGCATGTTCATTCCTCACATTGAATTCAGAGTTAGTAAATCAAATGCAGTCCTCTGCCAGAAGCAGTTCATGTTTTTAAGGTTCTTAGAACATGAAGAGAGTAACAAAATGGAAATGCACTGAGGTCATACCCAGCTCATCTTTCTGGATTGTCATGTAAGCATGTTCTTCATTAGGCCCTTGGATGGGTTTTTTGGGATGGGAGGGGTGGAAGTATGCCAGTAGGCTGGTTAGAGGAATGACTGGCTTTTCAGGGGTTCTTTGCTTTTTCCTTATTTAAAAAAAAAAAATCAATAAAAGTTTTCTTTCTGACAGTGAAGGCTGTATTGCAAAAAAACCCAGTGAACTCTTAAGCTATTGCTGAAGCAGTGAAGATTTGAAACAGTTTAGATTTTGTCTGCTTTTGGATTTTTTCATTGTTTCTGTTGAAAATTTTGTGGCTTTAATAAATCTAACCTGAGCATGCTCTGTCTTTTTATACCTTTAAACAAATGTGCTGTTCTTTCTGTTAAAAGTCTGGTTTGTCTTTGTATATTGTAAGTTTGCTTCCTCCTTGCTGGGCTGAATTACCAGGCAAATCAAAAAAAGTCTGAATAGAAAGCTGTAGAGAGAGCTTGCTTTAAGAAAAATAGGAAAGATGCTAAACCAAATAATGATTAAATAGTTATTCTGGCAAAACCATAGTAGAAAATCTCAAATGTATTTCTGAAGCTAGGTAGCATTGAATTGGCTCATGTAAAAAATTCTATTTCCTGTGTCAAGGAACTGCAAAGTTTGGGGGTTTTTTTGGAAAAATATTGGGTCTTCAGAAATAGTTTTTTTCAAGGAGTTAAAAGGTAAAGACAGTCTGTTTAATCATACTGGATCTCTCCAATAAAATTCATGACCTGAACTCTTTGTTTAACCAAATTTAAAATTAATTAATGTATGACAGGAATAGTCATCTGCTCCCAAGTCTTTTTGCAGTCTTAGAACAGTGGTAGGAGTTTTTAATAAAATTGGTTTGTGATGTTGCCCCCTCTCTTTGGAAAGGCACATGTTACAACAAGCATATTCCTTTACTAAAAAACTATGCTAATTTGGTAGTACACTGCACTGAGTTGAATAGGAATGACAGCTTCTAAGACAGCCTTTAATTTGGTATTCAAAACCAAAATTGTAAACTTGGGTTTTGTTTGGTCGCTTCTCAGAACAGGCAGGATATACAGTAGCATTTTTTAAAGATGCTAATGACTTGAGAGAAGGGATGGAAGTCAGGCATACATTTTAATTATGGGGGAGGGGTTGCAATAGCAAAAATGGTTTGGGTTTTTTTTTTTTCACTGCAGAGATTTTAAGGGAATGAGATAAGGAAAAACAGACTGAAGATAGTTGCCTTCATTTGGCAAGGGTGTTTAATAAAAGCAGAACTTGTGGTTGTAAAGTGTGCTTATTAAATTCTTCATTTACACTACCTAATTAATTCTAGCATTTTAAATTAACAGTGAAACTGGTCCCTGCTGTACCATTTCATAGCTACAGCATATTTCGTCCAACAACCCAGTTGTTCAGGTTTAATCAGCTGCGCTCAAAAAATGAGAAGGAACTTGGATTAAAAAAAATAAAAAAAAAAACCAGCTAAGTGGGATAAACATTTTAGAGCAGTGTTAGATGAAGGGAGGTGACTTCAGGGAGGGAACCTATGGCTTCAGGTGGATGTGAGGCTCAGCACTAACCAGGGATGCTAAGCTAGAGAATGTTGCAGATACTCTTTATTTCTTATTTTGTCTGAAGAAAACCAGTGACAAATATCTTCGTTGCTTGAGGGGAGAGGGCTTGAGTTCATGAGAATTTTCAGAGAAGAAATGCTGAACTTGCTTTGTCCTGTGTTTGCAAACAAAAGATCAAGTCAGTGTAGTGTCCACCAGACTCTGCAAGTGCTGCTGGCCCAGAGAGTTGTCCTTGTTGACATAGTTTTTGTATGGGAGAAGGGAATGTTTATTAGTTTAATTGATTTGGTAGCTTTTAAGATCCATATTTTTGTTTCTCTGCAACCTCGCCAGGAACTTATATCTCTGAATCTTCAGATGGTTGGTATCCAAATACCTTTGGTTTGCAGATCTTTTGCATCTTCAAATGGTCCAGGAACATTGTAAAGCAGAATATTTATTGATGCAAGATTTCTGTGCATCCCTTAAGTTATGATAGGGTTTGCATAATTCTGCTGTGTGGTACAATTTGATGTTCTTTGCATGTATAATCAGGAACTTTGTTGTTCCTCTGCCCAGAAGGTAACTGTTGGTTTGGGATTTAATTGTTCCTTTTTGAATTTGCAGTTCCTTTAAGATCATGTAGAAAGACAGAAGTCTTTCACTTCACTTTCAGATACTTATAATAGTACTGATGCAAGTTTAGATTAAAACTGCAGTTCAGAAATAATTATGACATTGTAAGTATAATTTAAATATCAATGCATGAAAAGGAGAGAAAGAAATACTGACTGCTTTACCTGTAGTCATCTTGAGAAGTTATGGATTGTCCACTCCTTATTCCTTGGATGTTCAAGCATAGAATCCAAGAACCAAAGCCTACTAAAATGGCAGAACCAGAAATCATGCAGCATTATGAGAGTATAAGAAGGTATTTTTCACGTGCGAAGTGTGCAGTGCTTGTTCCTCTGTGGAAACCAGTAAATAGTTGACCTGCGAAGGCTGTTCTTTTCCTTCAATTCAAAAGTTTGTCCACACTGAGTTAAATTTGTATCATGTGCCCTCTAGAAAAAATTTTTTCCAACTTCCCTGTAAAATGAGAAGCATGTACTGAAAAGGTGCTGCTGTAAAAAGCAAAGACCCAGATTTTATTTAACCAAGTGTGTTCAGCAAGTGATGGAGAATGAGTGTTGCTATCTAGAACATGCTGTTCAGAGCTGCATGTTTGCAGTTTGCTGAAATTTGGAGCTTAATTAAGCAGCCTTAATTTCAGCATCTGGATTTGGTGACCGCTTTGAAAGCGAGGGATGGAGAAGCTCTGTATCCTCAGGAGCAGAAGCCATTAACTGCACACTGTGATGCCCAGGGAGGCAGGAGAGAAGGCAGGCAGGAATGGTCATGTTGTCCAGGAGGGAAGCTCTGGGGTCTGATGGCAGATGTGCAGTAGCAGGAAAACATTCCCTAAGCTTTTCTTGGTAAGCAGACATCACCTGTATTGGCCTAGTGTTTGCAGCAGGCAGCAGCCAAGTTTTAAGTATTTTAATTGTATTTAATTTTGATGCATGGTAGAGTACATAACCAGGAGGTCCCAGTGTCCATCTGGGTTGGAGTCAAAGGAGAACTCTGGAAGCTCATCATAATGTAAAGACACAAAGCAAAAATGGGATTAATAGCTAAATTTAATTATAGGGAACAGGCCTTTGGCAATACATTTCATGACAATTGGTAGCCATTGCATGGTTAAGTCTGCAGGTGAAATGCTTAGGCTGGAAATTGCAGAGATACTGGGAAAATTGTGCTGCTTTATCAAGGGGAGACAAGATTTATTTTTACTTAAGGGGAGTAGTTCACAGCTACTTATGCTTAAAAGGTGCACATAGGACATGTATTCAGTGAAAAATTCACATACGAAGGCTGCCAGTGTTTTGTCTGTCTTTTCTTTATCCGTTTTGTAAAATTGTGTGCCAAAAGTGTCCTGTGGAAAGAAAAATAAAATCCATATCTTACAGTGAAACCCAGCATTAGGGTACCTGATTCAAGGTGACTGAAAGCCTAATTTGAGCATAAACTAATTCTGCATTTGATGTCCAATTCACTGATTGTGCTTTGGAAGTGCCTTCCATTTTGAGATACTACTGGTTCCAGCAGTTTTCCCCACTTAAAATACATTAAACAGATAGGATTATAGAATGCAGGGATTATGTTAGATAAGACTTATAAACTCTTTAGAAAGTATGTAAACACTTATGCCTCATGGCATAAGCCCACCTAATAACAGGGTTTAGGAGAAAAATACCTTGTAGAGGTAGTTTATTCCCTTGTTGACTTGGAAGGAGTTTTTAGTAATTCTCTGTTAAGCAGTGGTAACTAGTCACTGATCTCTGATTACTTATTTGGCACGGTTCTTGTTGCCCTGGACTGGGTATTAGGAGCAATTTCATTGCTCGGATAGAAGAGAATTAATACAATCCTTCTGAACAGAAAAAAAAAAAAAGCTTTTGTACTGTGGTGGTCACCATAAATTGAATATATATTTCTGGTAGTTGGCTTGATTGCCTTTCAAGGCCATATTTAATAGTGCCCCTCAAATTGGCTGTAGAGGGAATCTCTGTAGAAAGCAGTGGAGTTCTTGCATTTGACTTCCTTGAAAGCAAAAGACTTGGTATTTGCTGAAATAGGAAAAAAAAATATGCAGTGGAATACTCAGCTAGGGTTCTTTTGTCTGAAAAAAATAGTACCAAATTAAGTGAATTGCCTTAGGTTTTTCAGGAGGTGACTGTACATTGGCCTCAATGTATTTATTAGGTAGAGGAGATCTGTGTGGAGGTTACTTTTTTGTGTTGAATGCGTAGACAAATGCAGTGAAGAAAGAGTGGTCAGAGCAGTATTACTGCTTCTGGAAGTCAAGTGCCCAGAGAGGCAGAAGTCTAAAATAACATAGTTGGGAACAGAAAAGAAAAAGTTCTTTCTGCTAATCAGATGGAATACAGAGTGTACTTTATTTTTTAATTTTATGCAGAAAATAAAATATTAAAAGATATGGAAAACCAGACATGTTTCAGAGTCTTTTATATTTCAAATCTAGAATTATTTTTAAAGGACTAAATATATGGCTCTGAATGTTATTAAAGACCTTTGATAAATTGATCTTAATTTCATAGCCTAGTTATTTTTGTAGCTTATTTCCTGAACTGTATTCTGTTCTGGAGCAGAGATAAACGTAATTTCCATGTTGCATATCCTATTTTAAGGGCTGCAGATTCAAGACAATCCCCAAATATTGATTATTTTAATGAACATTTGCATTAAATATCTGAACTTAGTACTGTGGGGGAGGAGACACAGAAATGGTAGCAAGTGTCTCAGTGCTGATCTCTAAAATGTTTTTTGTGTGGTTTGATGTCTGTGCTGAACGCTGAGGAAAATGGTCAAATTAGCATCCATCATTTTCTTTATCACTTCTCTGCAGTTGCCTGGTGCAGGCTTAGTCCTGGTGAACAAAAGAATTTTGATTTCTTGATTATTGGAAAAAAGCAATTGAAATGAGTTTTGGGGCAAATAGGCAGAAAGCAAGCAGGCATGACCCTTGTGCTGCAAAAGAGCTTTGTAATTAACTTCACCACTTTAAATCCTGAGCTGCTTCTGAAGTGTATTAAATGCCTCTAATGCATATTTAGAGTATTCTTCAGTTTTTGCTGCTTGGTTTGAGTAAATACCATCGCCTTCCCATCAAGCTCAGTGTGGAAGATTAGCAGTGTGATTTTCCTCAACAGCACAAGTGCACCTACACCTCTGAAATCGTGACTTCTCAATACAAGGTTATTCATGAGCCTTTCCAGTGTGTCTGCTGACCTTCCACTCTTAGCCTTTTTTTCCATCCCTCCTATCACCTGTGTTGAAGATAGCTGTCTAACAGGGAACAGCCAGTGACATGGCTCTGGTGCAACTCTCTATTGATGGCACTTCATCCACCCTTCACTTTTAGTGTTCTCTCTGCTTTTTGGTTTATTCTGCCCTCTCCTCAAGGAGCCCAGACCCTGTGCTTCAGCACTCGTGCACAGCTGCTTCTCTCTGTAACCTTTTCTCTTTTCTTTCCTTCTAGCCCAAGGAAAAAGGGGAGAAGAGGAATGTGAGTGCCGCGAAAGCTCTGGGAGATTGTCAACCACTAGCAAGGCACTCCCTTCCAGCTGAGGCAGGGTCCTTTGGGGCAGCAGTAGACAGCACACCCAGGTATCAGTCAGGGTTCCAGGGCTGCTGACTTTCCCAGCATTTCTCCATCCCCTGCTGCTCAAGGAGAGTTCTGCCCTTCAGCCACAGCCACGAGCAGCACGGCTGTACTGTGCCTGTCATTTCTGCCTGTTTCCCCTGTGCCCTTGCTGCACAACTTGTCCAGGAACAGAAGTGACCTGTGTAAAACCAGTCTAAATGCTTTGGAAAGTGATCTGCCTTGTGCTCTCCCATTTCACAAGGCTAATTTTCACCAACACTGCATTTGGAGTTTCTTCTTCACTTTCAGGTGGTGTTCAGGAAACTCATGACCGGGGTTACTTGACCTGCCTGCGGTAGCTGATTCTCGGAGTCAGTGAGCCAGGGAGTCCTTGCCCCTTCTGTCTTGCAGAGCTGATCCATCATCATTTGACTTCTCCCTAGCAAGCAGTTTGTTTTCTCTACGGCCAGAAGAGTTCTGCCAAGGTGATCTTCACCTTGACTTCTGGGAGTGGTCAACCTGAGACCTTCAGATGGATTTTGGGGTCTGCTGTTCCTGGGAGTGTGAATGTCCTCAGCATTCCTGCTTCTCCTCTGTTTTCTGCTGCCTCAGTTTATGTGCAGTTCCTAAACTGATCGAAGTAGTCATTCAGGTTCCATCCACTTAAGAGCACATCCTTCAGATTTTTGCTCTTGGAGTTGCTCTGTGACTTAGCAAGGACCCGTTTATGTGATCAAACCAACCTGCTTTTTTATCTGTTTGTCAAGTGAGATACAATTTGTAGAGGCCAAAGCTCCTTTTGGGGTAATTGCTGCATGGAAGTCTTGCCTGGCCTTAAATTCTTTTTTCCCCCCTCTTTTGCTCCCAGAAAACTTCAAATGTTCAATCTTGCTGCTTGGAAACTTAGGCCATCATTTTAAATTGACTTACTGCTAAAACTTCTTAACTTCTAATTTTGCTGTTACATACCAAGGATATATGGAGAGGGTGTTTCCTACACCCTTAACACTACTCACCACCTATTCTTTTCTCCTGCTTGAAACACAGTTTCTCTCGCTGCCTGAATTGGGAGTTCAACAGCCTTTGTGTGGCAGCTCTCTGGCAGTCCTGTGCTTAGAATCAGCACAGATAACCATCTCAGGAATCTGGGCTATTGGAAGTTGCTCTGATGTGTGGCCTTTGCCAGCAAATATCTCTGGATTTCATCAGCATTCTCTTCATGTCCTGTGCTTCATTCCTGGAACAGTCATTGATAGGGTACTGCAGTCTCTGACTCTGCAAACTGTTTGTGATACAGCCTGAGTTTTGTTTGGGCTCTTGTACCTCTCTCCACCTCTATTAAGCCATGATGCCCGTTTCTGTGATGCCACAATCTTCTGGCCACTCTCATGCCTCTGAAATTCTGTTTCTATAAGAGAAGAAATGAAGAAAGCATCGTGGCCCTGAAGTCCAAGTCCATTTCTTTGGCTTTGCTCACTGGCTGTGCTGTGGCTGACTCACTGCTGCACGTTGTTGGATGTAACTGCTGCTCTCTGTTGTTCCTGAGCAGGATCCATCACTGACTTTGTAGATGTTGCTGTGTGTCCCTTCTAGGAATTTCAGTGCAAGTTACTGACTTGCAGGTGCTGCTGGAGACAGGATATATTGGACCAGGCAAACCTCTGCTCTGCCACATATTGCTGTTCTTATGACTCTCTCAGCATCTGTTCAATCAGTGGAATATATCAGCTTGAGGGGGAAAAGACGGAACACTTATTATTCACAAGAGCCCAAATTGCCTTTTTTTTTCCAGTTAGATGGTTTTTAAGGGGTGTTGCAAAAGCAGATGGACAAAAAGCTGCGTCATACTCACCTGCAAGCAAACAAATGGCAGCATTGCCAGTGTGATTAATTGTTGCTGTACTACAGGGGCTGCTATTCCTGCAGTGCAAACTCTCATCTCCCTGCTGCCCTATTCAGATAATTGTGCTCACACACATCTGGAAACACCTTAAGTTAGGTATCAACAGGCTTCCTTTCTCTTGCTGCAGAATTCTAGGACCCAAAAAAGGAGGCTGCCTGCTCCTTGCCTGGGAAGCTGTTGGCTGGATGGAGAGGATGTATTGACTTTCCTTGCTGTGAGGATGGTAGGTAGGGCATGAGAAGATAGGACATGTAACAAGAACTATTCTCCAGCAGTTCCTTTTTTAGACTCCTCTGTTCTCCTACTTGCTGTATCTGTGTCATTTCTATTTGCCAGTGCACATCTTTGCCCAGTTCTCTGTTTCTTTAAACATTTGCCTGCTCTAGGAGCCACTTTGTCTTAACCAAACAAAATAAAACCAAAAACCCAGCCCCAAACATGAGCAGCTTGGGAGATTGACTGGTAACATATCTTTCTCTTATGCTTTCTGCTGCACTGGAATAGCTGCTCTGGTACCTTGATTTTGGTTGTTCGTAGTATTGTGGTACTCACTTTGCTCCAGGTCAGGTTTTTTTCCAAACTGGAAACAAAAGGAGAAATGTTTATTTACCTTTTCCTCTATTTAACACCTACCTGTTTAATATTGTGAAAAGCTTTTTATAAGAGTTGTCTATCACAGAAATTGCACTGTTTTTTGTGGTAGTCAGCCAACAATGGCATCAGTCTATCAGTGCCTACATGTGGATAATGTCATAAGGGAAGGTGTTAGCTCATACAGAGGAAATCTGCCACTTTAGAACAGCATTTTTACTCTGGTTGTTTTATACTGAGGAGTGTATTCATTCTAATATTCTTCTCAAGAAAATTATCAAGATTAAGTGATAAAACTAAGTAGTATGTGCACACAAAGTCATAGTATTTTCTCCTTGAAGTAGTTTTCATTACTTTCATTTAGGTACCTGCAGGTGCCTAAAAGGAGTATTAAAAACATTTGAAACAATACTTAAATTCCTGTTCTTTCTGTAAAAATTTTGCAAGTTCTGTCTTAAAGCTGAAATAAATTTGTGGTAAGTAAGGCTCACTGCAGTCTATATATCAGTGCACAGCAAAATGTTCATAGGTAGCATGTTTTGGAATATGATAAAGTAGCTTTACCTTTCTCAGCATCTTTCCAGATGCTGTGTAAAGTAATCTACGTAAATCTAACCATTACAGATTAACCTTCTTAGCTGTCAGGTTGCAGCTTTTATTTATGTTTCTGCTGATCAGATTAAAAATGCTGCAGTCACGAGTTGTGTTGTTAATATTAAATTTTGTATTCTGGTCTGTAATAAATTACTTTCCTCTGTGCATTGGAAAAAGTGGTTAGTAGAGCTCAGAGTTTAATTAGTAGGCTGTTGATGAGACAGAACAGGTATTGAGAGTCATTGTTCTGAATTAGTGTGAAATTTGTTAGTATTGTTGTGGCTTTTGTTTATCGTTGTTTGACAGAGGCTGAGGTACAAATCCTTAAATGTTGCTGAATTAAATCATTTAATGACAAAATTACCAGGGCTTTTTGAATTTGCAGTCAAACAGGTTTCAGATATTGATGCTGCAGTATAATATTATGCCCTACTTAATGTTCTTGTTTTGCAAAACATACTCTTGTTTTTCTCTGGTTTTATGTTCCTCTGCCATTTCCTTTAGACTGAAAGCTTTACTGCCACCATTTCTACATGACATGATTCCAAGTTTGAGGATGCACTGAATTTCTCACAACTGTGTCTTTCCCATGTCCTTTCCTTGCTTACTTCTTACTGACAGAGTATGTTCTTGGCCTTTTAATAGAAATCTCAAGCCTATGAACCAAGATTTCTGTTGACCCAGGACTCTTTCCACTCTGCAGTTCTCTGACACTTCATGAAAGTAGGAGCCTGGGTATGTGTGCAGGCTCTGTTCTGGTTCTGTCCTTCTGCCTTTCTTCTACCACTCACTGCCATCGTTTTTTAGTGGAGTTTCTCATAAGTTTCTGGGTGTCTGGCATTGCCTTTTTCATACAAATTTGGTACATTTGAACCAAAACTGTATGTGGCACAGTGTGGGCTCACTGTGATCTGAACTTACTGTGCCTTTGGTTGAAGCCTGACCAGCGAATAATCACTCTTTCTTTTGGTTTGCCTTAAGCTTCTGCTCCGTTGTTCAGTATTAAATTTTTAGTTGTGTTCTACTTTCATCTAAATTTCAGAAGTGCCAGCATTTGGGATGATATGCAGGAGGGAAGATTCATCTGATGAAACGAAGCATGTTCCTCTTCCATGACCTGCTGGCTGATGCCCTTGGAGTGCCTTTTCTCTTTGGTTTCAGGCTCTGATTCTTTCTGCCCTCTTCTAATTTCATCTTTTTTTATAAGTAACCATATTAAAAGTAGCACAGTTATAATATTTCATTTCCTGTTATAGTCTTTATGCATTTGAAGTGACTGTAGGCTTTTGTATCTCCCTTTGGGTCAAATTCATCAAAGGATGCCATATTTTAGTGTTTTAACACTGGATGCTTTGGCGCACTTCTAAGTTTGTACCTTAAGTCACTCTTGAGCCTTAGGTCTTACTTTAAAGACCTGGTGACTGCAGAAATTTTCCTTGTTGGTTGCCTGCCCTTTCTCTGGTATATACATTTCTTGTTAGTTGTGTGGTCTTTACCACTCTTTCTGTACTGCTTGTCCAGTGATGCTGTGTCCTTTCCCCACAGTGTAACATCCCCCGTTTGGTATGGAAACAGCTTCCCTCAGTATATTGGATGCTTAATATAATGCAGTGACTTCTTTAACTCCTGTTGCAGACTTTTTTTTTCCACACTGCTGATAACCATTTTTATCTGTTGTTACATCTTTTGGGGGTTTTTTTCTGGTTCTGTTTGTTTTCACTTAACCTATTTGTTTCTAATATCTGCATTCTTGTGTTACAGTCGTCTCTTCAGCGTTGAATTTACTGTTCAGGATAGACAAGTCATGGCTGTTTCTTGTCCATTCATGCCTGTCCTCAGAACACTGGATTTTTATAGTACAGTCCCTGTTCTGTTCTGGGACAAAGAGGGGAGGAGTGCAGCCTTGCTCTTCTCGGAACAGCTGCTAATTCAGAGGCTGTGTGCTCCTTGAAGGAAGGGGGAGGAGAAGATGAAAAGAAGGGGAAGCAAGAGATGTCAACTGAGGGGAGCAAAATCCAAATATTTGTTCAGAAATGGAACTCACTTGTCTTGTGTATGTCAGGAGCAGTAGCTTTTCAAAACCTACTTAATCAGCTGCTTGCAGTAGTACAAACACACCCATGCTGAAAATCCAGTTTTGCATTTAAAGAAACTTGATAAAAGCAAGTAAACAAAAAAGAAAAAGAAGGGTAATATATTCTACAGAGCATGAAATGTGTGTGTTGTTCACGAGATATCTCTAGCCCAGCACAACTCTCAATGGGCCAATGATAAGGCTCTAGTCTTAGAGTGGGGGAGCTGCAGTTTTAGCTTCCTGTTTTAGTGACTGTGTTACTCTGTCCAAGTTCACCCTGGAAATCGTGATGCCTTTCAGTTTTTCTTCTCCATAACAGGAATAAAAGTGCTCTCCTTGGTGGTGTTTGTGAGGAAAGGTGCATTTCAGAGATAAAATGCTTCCATGCCATGGTAGTGGGAACCAGAGAAGACTCCAGCCAAGTCAGCAGCATCTGTCTCAAACTGTCACTTAAGCTTTGCATGCAGATTAGTCCATGTCCTCAAGCACAGCAGTGTCACAGCTGACTTGGTTGGACTCTGTAGTACACAGGTAAGAGCAAAGCCTTGTTTCAGCTGAGATGCAGAACATCTGAAATGATAGAAACCTTTAGAAGACTGTAAGGCACAATTTTCAAGAGCAGATGTGTCTCACATTGCTGGTGTGGTCAAGTGTAAAATGGAGTATGGAAGTTTCTGTGGGAGTAGGATTTCTGGTGGTGCTGGGCAGCAGCAGGCTGTCAAAGACTGCTCCATATTGTTTTGTGTTGTCAGTGGATATATGGGGCCATTCCAAAGTGAAAATAATTAATATATTTGATTTTGAGAAATAGCAGTTACTGCCAATTGGTATTTACACACGAGCTGGTACTGCTTCAGCATCTCTGAAAATCAAGACATTATAAATTACACCACCTTTCATTAAGAGATTTGTTGAAACTACAGAAGAGGACAAAACTTGTCATCCCTTCTGGTACTTCTGGCAAAACCAAGCTTTCTAAGTAAAGGTGCTGGATGAATGATGTTTCTGTTGTGGGGAGGTTGCAGATGGGTTTGGGGAGTCTTGCTTTGATTTTGAGGTCACTGTGTCCCAGGTCCTGGTGGTTCCCTTCCAGAGATGTGGAGGTCCAGGTCTTGCAGTTAACTCACCAGCACTAATCATTGCTTTAGCTACATTTATAGGATTTGTTTCACATTTTGGGCAACGCTTCTTTTTATTCCCCTTTTATTTTTCTAGGCTTGTTGTCATGGTATCTGGCACTTCCCATTCAGATATTAAAATTGAGTGAGTGGTGTCTGTATGTCTGGTTCATTTTCCCTCTCTTATCCTCTCCCCGAGGGAGAGTTTTACGTGGGATGTAGCACACTGTTTGCAAGGGCTTCCTTTGGGGGATTTTTTAATCACGTAGCAGTGTCTCTGTTGGAGAAGGCCTGGTGCAAAGAAGTCCCTTCCACTTGGGCTGGAGTTTATTAAATCCTGTGTGTGTAACGCTCCTGTGGGACCTCATTGTGCAACTTGTGTCTCCCCTCGAGCTCCCCAAAAAGAGGCCTGTCTCCTGCATGAATGAGCTTTTATCTGACTCTCTCTGGCATTAAGGCAGTGGTAGGAGTTTTCTCTGTGCAGATACCTGATGGAGGGGGCCATTGCTATTTGGGTATCAGGGCTCTCATGCCTTGGGGGACAAGTTTGCTTGAGGGATCTTGTCCTATCTGAGGAGCTTTGTGTCATTATGTTGCCTTTGCAGCTGCTGTAGCTGAGGATTTTTCCCAGAGGTTTGGGGTTGGGTTTACTTCTTGTGAAATTATAAGCATTTTTCTTAGGAGGGGGTCTGTAACCAGTGCATTTCACTGTTAGTTTGGAACCTGGCTTTCCTCTCCAGTAGTATTTTAAGAAGGATCTACTGAACTCGGATAATACTGATGGCTGTTTTTAACTGAGGACGGGGTCATGCTTCTTAATTGTAGGTGCACTGTAGCATCACACCATGAGGCTCTGGATTGGATTACGTTTAAATACAACTGACTTCTCCAAATGTAGAAGTGGAATCTTCTCAAAAGAACTAAGGATAATCCAAGTATAGCAATTTGATGGAAGGTTCCCAAACAAAGCTTGTACCCAGTCACCTTCATGCAAAAGGCAAAAACCAAGTGATCTGTTACACTTGTCTTGTTTTTGCTTTAAGAAAGATTGTGCATTTTTTCATAAATTCTTGCGAAAGCAAGAGTTAATAAGAGGAGAATGCTTTCTTACTATTAATGTACCATGTGCATTAAATAAATTCTAGTTTGTAGAAACATAAGGAGTCTGTATTTTAAATAAGCTATAGACTAAATGAGTGCTGTAATAGAGCTGCATTAAGCACAGAACAAGTTATCCTTCATAGATGGGTTGCAGTGAATTGTGACATTGACAGCCTTAGCTTAATTGTTTGGTCCTAGGAGCACTGTGTGCAGAAGATGCTTCCCTCCTGATTTGCTTCTCCTGAGACTGCAGTGTGCATTGCTGAGGTGACAGCAGGTGATTCTCCTTGTTAAAGAGGTGGGGGATGAGTGAGACTGACATTACTGGTATAAAAAGGCATCAGACAAGGAACAGGTTTTGAACTGGTCTCACGATCAGATCTCATTTTCCCTTGATCTGAATTTTCTCTCTATAGCTTACCTCCTTTTTTAGGTGAACAGCTCTATTTGTTGGTAACTGTTGTGGAAACAAGAAGAGAAAAAAAAGGGAAGTCATTTCACTTGACCCTCTTTGTACATTATGAATATATCTTCTCAAGGGTGTTTATGTAACCTTCTCCAAAAGCCTGTACTTCATATGGCTTTTCATATGAGTTGCAGTCATTCCTTTTCATTCCAGGAATGTGTTTAAAACACTTCTGAATTGGTTTGAAGGCTCACAGGGTGGTGTTCTGAAATGGGCCTGCCAGCTGGAGCAGGGCTTGCCTTGAATGTCAGAAGTCTTCAGTTACTTTTGCTTAAAAGACAGAAGGCAATCTCCCTGCCAGGCATTTATAGGTGCTATTTATTACAAACATCTCAAGCTTGAGAAACACCAGGAAAAGTGGAAGAGTATGTGCAGGTTTGCTTGGAAGAGCCACAGGTGGATAGCAAGTTGCGCTGAGCTTTTTGCTGTAGAGAGAAGCTCACCCTGTGACCAGTTTGTACCCTAAATTTCACCGAGGCTTGAACAGGCAAAAATGGAGCTGGGGAGATGTGGAGGACTCATGGTGAGCATTATTTATCTTTTGGGCCCAAAGCAGAGTGACTGAAGGCTGTTGCTGTCTGACGGCTCCTGCCTGGCTGATGCGAGATGAGCTGTCAGACGTGCCCTACTTCCAAAGGGAGGGATTGTGTCGGGGAAGCATCGGCACTTGCTTGCAGTGTGGCTGTCAGGAGGGCAGCTTTAATTAGGTTTTACATTTGGGCAGGGGACAACGAAACCACGATTTATGGCAGTTCAGATCGCTGCTGTCCCGTTCTGTGCTTGCTCTCATGAGTGACTGTTTGTAGTAGGGACCATAGTCCTTTAATGTGATGCTGCATTCCACAGCAATTTATTTCCAAATAAAAAGGATGTTTTTAACCTTTTTTTTTTTAGCTTACTTGGTCACAGGTGGGCAATTAAAAGTTGTACTCGTATCTAATTTGCTATTAGAATAGTTTCCTGCAATAGGGAAGGGTTCAGACTTAGAGGAAGTAGTTTGCTTCTGCTTTGCTTGTGGCAATGATTGTTCTTCATAGAACCAGCAGGAACAGTGTATTTGTAGAGCTTCCGAGTAGATGAGATTATAGAGGGTTTAATGCATCTTGCCAAAACGTTCCCTGGATTAATTTCTGCTTGAGCTAGAGCATAGCTTTCAGAGAAAAAAAAAAATCAAGCCTTCAGAATTTCTGGTGGTAGAACTGATAAAATGGTTGGTAGTTACTTAAATTCATGTTATCTTCAATGTCAAAAACAGAGCAAATGGCTTCCACAGGAAAACAGCATTTGCTGTATTGTTCCTAGTCTTGTTTCACTTGCCAAGCAATGGGACTTGGGATACATAACTCCATGGACAGGCATTAGTAAGAAAAAAAAAAATCTCTACTTCAGGTGAATACTAATGTAGTAGTGTTTGGGTTCAGCTTCAACTTTTTTTGATCAGGTAAGGTAGGTAGCCCCTTATCTCAGCTGCAGGAGCTTTTGTGCTGTAGTCAATTCTCATGGCCCCATCACCAAGGCACCAGTGTCTTCCTTGGAGCATGTGCACCGGGACTGGGCTCTTCCTCAGCAAAGCACGGGCAGATCAGAAGCAACAATTTCTCTTTCCCTTTCTGATTGTGTGACTTCATGGCAAGAATAGTTTTAACTCTGTCAGTGTTGCAGGCTTGATGTGGCCTCTGTCAGTCTTTCATTTCAGCATTCCTAAAGCATGCCACAGGGAACTTGGTTCATCAGGATATAGTCTTTGTCCTATCTAAATGTGTGTATTTGTAGTTTACTGAGGAACTTAAATGGCTTTGTGCCTTCCCTCTGTCCTCTTTGTACTTATCCTATCCCCCTCCTGTCTTTCTGCAGTCAGTTTTCACGAGCAAGGAGTTTGGGTTTTTTCCACTTACTGGTGGAAATAAACAATTTAGGGCCAAGGTCTGTTTCCTGAGAGAGACTTGTAAAAAAGCATCTTTCTCGTGATTTCCTGTTCACAAGTCCTAGTAAAAAGATCTGTTGCCTTTTTTAATCCATTTAATGTGTGCCTTGTTAATTTTGTTTTAGTCAATTAATAAGCAGTACCAAATCAAGTCCTTTAGAGAAGACCAAGTATATCAATGTTGATTTAATGGCATTCTTAGAATTTATAGGTCAAACTTGTAATCTCATCAAGAAGGTTGTCAGTTTAGTTTGACAGAATCTGTTTTCCATAGACTTAATTTGATTGACATTGATTTTATTACCCCTCACTAATTCTTTATTATTAGAGTCCAGTATTGAATATTCTGCAATTTTGCCTTGCTTGGCATTAGGCTGCTGGACCTGTAAGGACCTTGGCCATTCAGTCCTTGCTTTTTCAATTTCAGTGCAAAACTTTTTTTCCTCCAGGCTTCTGGAATTTGTTGATCACAAGAGAGCCATTAGCCTGTTTTTTTGGAGTCTGTTCTCTGCGAGTAAACCAGATCATTTCATTTAAACATGTATAATTTTAGGAGCTCCTGTTTAGCATTCACCTGGGTTGCTAGTTATATCCTTCACATACTTCTTCAGGTGAACATAATGCCTGTAGTCTCTGTACTGTTACTATTAGTATCTCCTGGTGAGTCAGGATGAGTGTTAAGGGAAAAAAAAGAAATTGTTATTCCAACCTTTACTAGCCAGAGGGGTTTTATGCTTTTTTTTTTCTTCTGTGTTCTATGACATTTATGTTCTAACTTACAGGGTTTTTTGCTATGTGTTTTCCCTTTACCTCTTAATTTAAATATGGAATTGCCCAAAGCAGACTGGCTTACAGAGGAGGTAAAGCAAGGTGCAGGTCTTTGACACTGCCTTTTTCACAGT
>VZTR01014768.1:131813-262114 GCA_013400775.1 Chaetops frenatus | reverse complement strand
AACTTAATTTTTTTTTCCCCCCCCCCCCCCCATCTTCTTTCTCATGGCTTGTTTTAGGCATAATTTTCAGCTCTGAAATGGAACTTTCTCAAATGCAAAACATGTACATTACCAGCTTGGACTTTGCTTTGCCTGTTTTGGTTTTTTTTAAATACTCTCAAGTCCTTGATAACTTCTAGCCCTGTTATTGCTCACTTTTTAGATGTGTTCCTCACCAAATTCTAGGAGGTCCACTATACATTTTCTGCTGTGAGAGAAAACATTCGGAAAGAGCAGTAGAAATAGCGAGATAACAAGGTGTTGTTTTAGGATCATCTAGAAATATCTCTTTCCTGACCTACTGAATCACAGCATGTGATGAACTATTGGATTCCAAATCACTGAAAATATTTACTATTTACAGTCCTGTTCCTGGGAAGTGTAGCATGGGAATGAACTAGAGTGTGTATGTGAGATCCCACTGAGAGGTCCAGCTGCTTGCTTTGTGCTGCCAGATTGTGTCCAAAGAAGTGTTACCCTTTTGGAGTACATGCAGTAAGAGCACATGATGAAGAAAATAGCTAAGTTCATACTGCTTACTGTATTCTGGAGCAAATCCTTTCCTTCCTTCACCTGTGTAACAGTTTTTAGTTCTTTCAAATCTAGACTGTTTTATAAGGTATATTGTTCTTGAGAGGAAATTGAAACTCATGTTTTTACCTGTATGTATAATTTTTTTGGCTTCTTTAACTGTAAATTTTTAGCAAAGTAAAACTTCATTGTTTGCCACAGTCATCAGAAAGCTTTTCACAGACAAAAAACTAATCTGAGTTTTTCTTTCCAGTTTTTTGAGACTGGGGGTGTTTGTGTCAGTCTTCAAACAGGTGATAATGTTTAGGAGAGATGGTTGAAAATACAATGTAACTGAACAAAATAAGCTCCTGAAGTAGAAAGCTCTTAATCAGAAGGTTTTCTTTGTTCAGCTTCATTGGTATGGTGAGGTCTGTGCCAGAAAGCAGCAGCAGGAATTTGCTGATGGGAACAACTGCACCAAGATTTCAATGGGCTGTGAAGGGTGTGGAGTTTGAGAGCTTTTAAGATAAAAGGGGTATTCATTGAATTAACAGAAATTCAGTGCTCAAAATTCTGAGCGTTCACACTCTTATGAGAATGTAGTACACTAATATAGCAGTTAGTGGGATATTAATTCATAACCAATAGCTTCTGAGTAACAGACCTGCAATCCTGGTACAAATTTCATATATTTCTTGATGTTTAGGAGTATATACACTAACAAAAAAATCATGTTTCTGCAGAACTGTTATTTCAAAGAAAATGGAGTGACAGTCTAATAGTTTGATTAAGCCAGGTTCTGCAGTCCTGCATGCAGGCAAGACCAGCTTTATGTGTTTTGGTATTAGTTATCCTTCATCTTTTCTCAAAAATATATTTATCCATTACCAGTTGGTAGTGAAAATTAGAGATTATGGTATCTACATAATTTGAATGTTACTGGAGGACTTAAAAAAAAAAAGGTTTTGTGTAACTGTGATCTCATTCTTTTCTTGCACTGCCATTTATTTTGCTTCCCTGCTGCTAGTACTGTCTGTGGGTTTGCTGTCCATGGTCTCTCTTGTGCAAGTACTTACAGAAGTGGCAATGTTTCTGTGGGAGATTGTTGGAAAACAGTGTATACATTGTAGAGGTTGGTTAGTCCGTGTGCCTTGAGAATAGCGGTGGCTGGACATGGAAGCCCAGGGTCAGACATTTGGATAGAAATCCCAAGGCCTCACATCAGCTACTCCTGCTCTCCGTGCACCTCTGAAGTCCAGAGATGATTAATGAGAAAAGAAGGATACAAACATAGGTTATCCAAGCTCTGATCCTTGAGTCTCCCTCCCCGCATAAAAAGATACTTGTTTCCTAGAGAATGGCTTTCCTTTCCCTAGGATTGTTTAGGATTAAATGTGTTAAAGATTTGGTATGTTCAGAGGCACAGGGTTTGGGCTATATAAGATACCTCAGGTAGGCAAGCAGAGGAAGGCATGGCGGGGAAAGTATCTTTACAGTATTTCTGCTCCAGGCTTTGTGCTCAGCCAGACTTCAGGCCATTCTTGGTTAATGTCATGTAACTTGGGTAAAAATATTTTTGTTCAGATTAGTTCAGCTCTCCAGGAAGACTGAGTATGTTTTTATACTTTTTTCTGAAGTGAAATTGATGGGATGGAATCGCTCCCTGGCTGTATTGTATGTTAAAACAGCCATTTCTTATCCTTATGCCTGCATGTGGGCATTTCAGGCATGAACTGCAGTGTTTCCATGGATTTTTAAAGTCTTCCATTGCATAGTTAGCAGCTTTTAGGGCTTTGATCTGATTTCGTAAGACAGAAGCGCTCCCTGTATTTGTGTTACAGCAAACGCTGTATTTTTGGTGGCGTCTGACTTTGAGAAACACACAGATGCTTTTTTGTAGTCCAGGAGACAAAGAAGCAAAGCTTTGTGCTGGGAGGCAGGATCTGTGCCTCCAGGGGACAGCAAGGCACTTGGTGTGCAGCTGCCTTCCCAACCCTCCCCTTCCTCCTGGTGAGCAGGAGCTGGGTCGCTGCTTGCTGCTCCCGTGGATAGAAATCTCCACAAATGCTGTTCCTCTCCTTGGGAGGGATTTTCACATGTTCCCTTTCTCACTGCCTGTGAGCCAGGAGCATTTTGATCCCCTGCACATCAGCACCGAGGGACAGGTGGCTTTTTGCCTTGCTGTGCTCCAGATACACAGAAGGGTGTGTGAGAGGGAGCATGGTTGGAATAGAGGACCGTTCACCTGCCTGCTTTGGGCTCGCTGATTCTTGAAATGTAATTATCTGTGTGTGCTTTGGTAAGGCAGAAATTATCTGCTTGNAAAAAAAAAAAGCTGTGTTTTCCAAGCATGCAAAATAATTTCAGTAGGATGCTCAAAGGAAGGGATCTGGAAGTGGCTGTCTGTCACGTTGCATTAATAGAATTGGTGCTGCAAAGCTGCTGCTTGGGAATTGGGAAAGGATCCCTGTGGAGCGGGTTCTCTCGGCCCCCTGTGCGTGTCCATGATCCCTGTAGTGCTGACAGCACGGCCTCTCCAGCCCCGTGTCACTTACCCCAGTTATGAACCGGGTCTGTTTCTGCTGCAAGCACCCGCTCGGGTCTCGCTGGTGAAACAGAAGCTGTTGAAATGCTTTTGGCTGCCGAAGTGGGCTCCTGCCATCCCGTGCACAGCAGCAGTTGTTGCACTGTTTGGGTTTGCTGTCATCTCGAATACTCGGAGGGGAGCTTTAGCTCGCTCCCTCACACGGCTGCAATTTGGGCTGTCCCTTCTCCTCCTGTTTACTGGCTGCTCACTGAGCAGTAAAACGAGATGTAGACGTGGTTTTCTGTTCCTCAGCTCCTTCGAGGTTCATGTAAAAATGCAGTTTCCTAATTTTGTGGTTTAAATACTTCAAAACTTGTTTATAAACAGTAGCAAAATTATATGTGTGTGTTTATTTATTTTTAAGAGGTGGCCTCGTTACTGGCAGGTCAGCCAGTTATATTTATTAGGAGCTCAGCACAAAACTATTCACAATTCTGTTGCTGTCAAGCCTCATACATGCTTTTCAGTAAACTCCTGGGGAAGGCAGGGTGAGGGGTTGCTGCTTCTTCTTTACAGAAGGATCTCCAGAGCAGCAATTTAAAGTTATGATGCCTCCCCTGTATTAAGGAGATAAAGAAATGGTGAAAAACAGCATAGAGACTGTAAGGGAAAGCAGGGATGAAATGAACAGTGTAGGAAAATTTGTGCTCCCACTCTTGCAAGTTGTTTCTGTGCTGAAAAATACTGAGTCCTTTTTTCTTTATTTCTTATTTCAACAGGGCAGAGTTTAGGGTATGGATTCGTTAACTACATTGATCCAAAGGATGCAGAGAAAGCCATTAACACTTTAAATGGACTCAGACTCCAGACCAAAACCATAAAGGTAAGAGAATATAAAATGCCTTTTGCTCAATTCAGGAAGGGGAGA
This sequence comes from Chaetops frenatus, assembly GCA_013400775.1. NCBI lineage: Eukaryota > Metazoa > Chordata > Aves > Passeriformes > Picathartidae > Chaetops > Chaetops frenatus. The sequence goes on along the minus strand of VZTR01014768.1, from coordinate 258,107 downwards.
AAGTAGTCGGAACTGTTTCTGGCAATTTCGTCACTATTTTATTCTCCATTGTAAGGGGGTTAACGAGCTCCTCCTTGGAACAATGAGCGGGCATGCAGAAGATGAAATCTCTCTTCTCTGAAATTGCTGCTGTTGTTAAAGGGAGGGGAAAGAAACAAGAAGCTCTTTAAAGCACAACAGTGAGGCTTAAATGTAGAATAAAACAGCCAGAGTGATACCATTATCCATAAACAGGTGAAGTACGTGATGGTGTATTCACGAGTTACATGTTTGCTTATGTTTTAATGGGAAATACTTTGACATGGAGTTCTCGTTTAGTGACACTCCTGTCACTGTGAGATGTTGAAAGCATGTTTCTCACAAGTTAGAATGTGTCATTCTCAAAAAGCAAATCTTCTCAATTTCCACATCCTTAATTTGATTTATTCTTTTAAAAGCTGGAGGCTTCCCACTGTAGTCTCTTATTTCATTGTTGTAATAGACCATTAGTTATTCAATGACCTTCTTTAGTGGTCTCACAAGAAAAGCAAGCTTCTACTGTCACAGTTTTTGCTGCATGGCTGATAAAGCTGTTCTGAAACAGCTTACACAAGATTTCCACACACCAAATTCTGACAAATAATACAGTTTAAGGGATGTGAATCAAAAAATTGAAGGGGAGCAAACAGCAGATCAGATTCAAATTGTCTGAAACTGCTTTGATCTTTTTTTTGTATGCTGGCTTTTGATTTGCGCCATTTTCTTAATTTTTTCTTCTGTAGTTAATTTGTATTTCAAAGCTAAAAACGTTGAAGAATATAAAAATAGAATTTTTACTGTAGTGAATAGTCGTACAAGTAATATTAGTGATGTACCTTGCAAAAAAGATACAACGTAATGTGGTCAGTACTTTTGATACTCTCGCTAAAGATTGTGGCTTGGACAAAGTGCTATTCCCTGAAGCAAAAATATTTGTTGGATTCTGGTGTGTTTCTGAGGATTGTTTTGAGTAAGTTTTTCCCCTGATCAGTTGATCAGTGAAGAGCAGACGTGCTGAGCTGAGGTTATGAAAGTGGTGGAGGAGCTGCACATATTTCATAGAAGAGGCTGCTTCCAAACCTCCCTCAAACCATCGAGATTCCAACCCACAGATAGGCATGTGGACCATACATCAAAATGCTCACAGCATGGTTTTGTAGAGTTAATGGAAACACTTACAGGAATATGTAAGGCAAGGCAGCAAAATCTCCCATCTTATCAACTGCTGCAGGTGGAAATGCAGGCTTGGACTCAGCAGTTTCCACTTACAGTGAAAAGTTGCTCTCCAAATTGCTTTTAAAGGTGCATTATCAGGGGAAAAAGTTTTGAAAATACTTATTAAAAAACTCAGAACTTGAAAAATCTAAATCAGTTTTTCATGCACATGTATATTTTGAACATTATTCAGCCTTAGAGAAAGTACTACATTTCTTGTCCCTAAATACCTCTATTGCTTTGCCTCTGTTGTTGTTTTTTGTGAACCAGAGCAATGCTATTGCATTCATAATATTTCAAGGTTACAGGAAACCTGTGCTATAAAAGGCCTCCAGAAACTGCACCCCACACTTATTATGTTTCTCACTGGCAAAATTAAACCATTATGCCTTTATGATTTGTAGTAAGACTTTTGTTATCTGGGAACTTCCTATGCAAAATTGTGAAATGTTTTTTAATTCAGTATAAATTTTAGAAGTTTAGTGGTTTATTTGGTTTGGGGTTTTCATGTTAATAGCTCATAGACTTGTGTAGAATCAAATTTTTGAGGGGAGGCTCTTGGAAGCTGTTAAAATTTCCGATTAAGCAAAGAGATTGATCTAATCTACATGTATAGGAGCTGCATATGTTCTTCTCTGACTGGGAGGAAGCATAGGGGTTTTTTTTCATTTTTTAAATAAGACTGGGTTTATGCAGCTGCCTAAAACCAACCCAAGGGAACCTTGTATCCCAGTAGCCAAAGTTTTGGCCACAGGGACATCTAATCAGCAGTTACCAACCCAGTATTTTTTTGTTGCAGAATTGCATGTGATTATCTCACCTTTACCCCCTTGGATTTTTTTGTGGTTTTAATTATGCATTACTTCTGGAAATCCTGACAAATTAGGCCTGCCTCCCCGGTATTGTGCAGTGGGGATGGAGGTTTCCCAGTGTTCATGCTGAGGGGTAAATCAGGTGCATTTAGTGCTGCCAGTGCATTTGTTTTGCTGGAGATATCCCTGGTTTCCAAAGGATTTCAAGGTGATGAGGGAACTGTACTCAGCAGTGCTGAACCTCCTCACTTGCCTGTTGCCCCCTGTGCTGCTTTCTAGCACCTCACTTATTCTTTGTAAGGTTGAAGTATTTAAACTTGTGGAATTACTATATTTAATTATCAGACCCAATTACTTTAGTTACAGATGCCCTTTACAGTTACTAAAAATGTGTGTTGGTGTGTTGAAAAAACCTCTCTCAAGAGAACATCTAGAGAGGAATTTGGTGGCATATAGTTTTGTAGCCTGAAAAATATTTTTTAGAGTAACGTTGGGCTGGAAAAGTACTGAACAATACATTGTTCTGCTTTCCTCATGAATGTGGCTGGGTTTTTTGCCCCAGAATGGATCTGTAAATATCTTATTGATGGATAGGCTGAACCCTGGCCCCTGCCCATGTATTTGGATAGCTGCAGCCCTGCAGGTAGAATTTTTCTGGCTGCATTTTAGAAGCAGTTTTGATGGAAAGCAAGTTGAAATGAATAATCTGTGAAAACCCTTTTACAGTGGCAAATTACTTCTGTTTGCCAAGGTCACTGTGGTCCTGCTGGCTGTGTCCCATCTGTGTTGTGGGCTCTGCTGTTCCTTGCACCTAGTCTGAACATGAGGTGACTCTGGGGAGTTGTATTTGCACTCATTTGTTGACCCCACAAGGCTTAATTCCTGTTTAAAAATTATATATATATATAATGCATGTGGCCCCAGATGCTGTCCTTTTCACTTTTGTAACATTTTTTGTGGCAGCTTAATGTTCTCTCTCTCCTGATGCCTTGCAAAACAGCCATGCAGTTAGAGGAGGAACTGGCTTTTATAGCAGGATCAGCAGAACAGCCAGGCACAGTCAGCTCTGATGTGTGGACTAAAATAACTGAAAAAATGTTCTTCTTATTCTGTCATTATTATGATAAATAATCCCTTTCCACTCTAGCAGCTAAAATATTTATGTGCATTTTATTTAAGTCAATGATGCCCTTTCAAGTCAAAGTTGAGAGGTGACGATTTACAGAATTTCTATTTGAGAAAAGCATTGGAGGGAGCGATGTGTTTGGTGGTAATGGGTTATACATGTTTTGTTCCTCCTCAACTGATCATAGTGCATATTGTATTTATGCTATTTCATAGCAGCAGCATCTTCTTGTGAGGGGGAAAAGCTTCACTTTATTTTTACAGCTAAAGCTTGACATAATTCTGCAAAACTGTTTAGGATGAGGGAAGAGACAGCGTGTGTTGAAATAAATATATATTCCAGAAATTGAATCTATTTTTAGAAATTAAATTTGCCCATCCATAAAAGCATATGAAAGGTCACTGCTGCTGTTGAAGATTGCCTGGCAATTCAGTTGCATCAAATATCAGAAGGAAAATAAGATGTGTGATGCATGGGGTACAGATTGTTTAAACTGCTGCTTTGCCCTGGAAAAAGGACAACGCCTGAAAGGATGCGAAGGAAGTGTTTTACAATTTACTTAGGGATTCAGGTGACCTGGCTTCATTGGAACAAGGGCAGAACAGTTTTGAAAGGAAGTTTGAAATTTAAAAAGAGCCAGTGACCCCCTAAAGTGCAGTCTTGTGCACCCCTCTCTTCCTTTTTCTCTGTTGCCTGAGAAAATAGGTTTGCTGCTTCCTTTCCTCACAGGAGCAGGTACATGCTGTGACACTGCTGGAGCAAAGGGAGATGTCCCCAGTTAGGGGAGAAGGAATCTGGGTTCTTTGAGCCCTTGATAACCTCCAGTTTTTAAATCCATCAAATTTATCCAACGGTAAAATACCAAATGGATGATTTCTCTGTGCTCAGAGGCTTTTTCTAGTTCTTTTAATTTTCAATTAAATTGAACAAATAGCATGGAATTCTGTATTTCTGCTTTACTCTCCTGTTTTGATCAATAGGTCTGGATGGTCCTAGTTTAAAATACAGCAAATAAGGCTGTGGGAGAAAGTAATCCTGCTTTTTCTGAAAATAAAGTAGTAACATTACTGCTGAAAGATCTTCCTATTTATCTTGGTTTTCTGTGGCATTTTTCAAAATGCCAGCCATTTCCACAAAACTCAGGCTCTAAATCTGTCCATATTAATTCTTGTAATTGTCCACAAAACTACAAACCATCCTGTCACTGTAGGGTAACCAAATAACAGCAGCCTCAGACTTCTCTGTCCTACAAAGTCATTTGTCAAAAAGATTGCCTTCCAGCCGTGCTCGGCGGAAGCGGCGCGGGAGGCACAGGGCAGGAGGAGGAATTGCAGCAGGGAGTGCTGGGGAAGAGACCTGAGTCTCCTGCACCCATCTCAGACTCCTTGGTAGGTGTGGGGGGGGGAGTTCAGCACAATTTGGGTGGCAGCTACAACACTGGGTTGCTGACAGTGATGGTAGCAGAGCTCTGGTGTTGGGTGCCCTTGGTGCAGTGCTTGGCCAAAAGCCTGGTGTTTTCCAGCTGTATTCTTCCATAGCCTCCCCAGGGCCACCCAGCCTGCTGGACACTGCCTGCAGCCTCCTGTCCCAGTGCAGGAATGGGGTGTTGTGCAAGGCTGGCTGGTAAGAATGAGGTGTACAGAGAGATCAGGGCGAGGCACCAGGAGGAGCTTGGATGTTCTGCAAGGAAGAAGAGATGGAAAGTTGAGGTGTTGGAAGGTACTGGGAGTAGCTGACTGTGTTGGACTGCAGCAAGGAGGAGTTTGCATTTTTCAGCATTTTGTGTGCTCTTTTTTTGCCTTCTCCTGAAAGAAAATTCACATTACAGGCACAAACTGCAGATTTGGGGTGTAGCTGTTTTGTAGCTCCTTCTAAAATTGAGGTAACTGCTAGTTCTCTTTTGTGATAGCTCACAGTTAGTCAGAGGATTCTTCTGCTGTGGCTGCTGCTCCCCAAGACAAAGTCTTGGACAAGAAACTTTCAAGATGCCACAGACATGGAAATCCTCAACGAAGTTTACTCCTGTTCTGCTTTTTGGGACCCTCTGTCACTGTAACCCTTCAGACTTTGTAGTGCTTGTTAACAAACCCTCCTCCACCCTTTGTGCCTGCAATGATGCTGCTTCTCAGAGGACCTTTCAGTGCTGCGTTTGAAGGTTCAGCTTTGGCTCTGCTGCTTTCTGCAGGCACCAGAGAGTTTCTGCCTCTTAATTTCATGCATCTTCTCTTAATTGCAATTTCTCTTTTTAGTGCTTCAGTTTTGCCAGTGAGTCCTTTTCATTCCAGAGAGCCAGAGCAATTATTTCTCTTAGCCTTGCTCTTGATACAGCCAAGAGTGTTTCTAGGTTATTATCTATAGATGTCTTTCCTGAAATGATGGGATAGACCATTGTACCTGCAATTATAATTAATCTCTGTAAAATGGCATTCGATTGCTCAACAGTAAAGTGCATCGTCACTCCCTTCCATCCCCCAGCCAAGGGCTTAGGGAAGGAAAGGACAGAGCAGTGCAAGCATCAGATGTGGAAGTACTCCAGATCCTGGTCTTCAGCCTCTGGACCAGAGGGCTTTTGTTTGCTTGTTCTTACAAAGCATACTGCTTTCACAGGAGGGTGTCTCAAATCTGGTTTTGCACAAAATTAGGACACAGACAAGGGTCTGGAAGTGGCTGTGGGGAAATGTCTCCTTCTGCCATAGCCCATTTGCCTGGTGCTAAGCAGATTTTACTTCTAGTTCTGGATGTGCATTAAACAAGTGAGACTGTGCTTTATTTATGTGTGAGGATTTTGAGCAGTTGTGTTAAAGCACTTCCAGTCTGTGCCAGTGGGGGATAAGGGGCAGCAAGTGAGGGCAGAGTTGTCCCCATTTTAAACTGGACATCAGGCAGAAGAAAAGCTAAGTGACTCACCCCAAAAATCATACAAGAAAATCCTGTGTCAGAGTGTCACAAAAGAACAAAGCAAAGTCTCTGTATTAAGGTCACCAAGAAGTCTGGTATTTTTGAATGTTACACAAACTTCTAAAAGCTGCCCAGGGAGTCACTTTACACTGACTGCACTTTAGCTGCCTGTGGCTGGAGAGGTGTCCCAGGGACACAGGTGCCCTGGGTGGGTGGCTTGGTGGTCCTTGGGTGCCTGTGCTGCCATGCAGTGCACCTCGATTCAAGGCTCCTGCATGGTTTCCCTTTCAGGGGAGGAATAGTAGATGCAGAGCAAGACACATCTCGGAGTGGGTTGGTATCTGCAAGATGGGCTGCTTGATTGCTGCTCAGATGTGTCCAGGGCAGGGTGTCTCTGCTGGCAGAACACTTCATTCCAGGAAAGGACAATGCAGTTCCTCTTCAGAGCAGACCAGAGTTAAATTTTACAAGGAGGCTTCTAGAAATGGACTTCGATATTTTAGAAGTCCAGGATTAGCACAGGAGCTGAAGGCTTATCTTAGGGAGCAGCAGCAAAGTGGTTAAGTGTCAGTGTTCAAATGGCTGCTGTTGCCTGTTCCATAAGACAAATGGGATGCATTCATGCCTCTGGGTGCCTTTGCTGTGGGCTCTGGCTTGGAAAGGCCAGACCAATTTATGTTCTGAAGAGTCTCGAGGTTAGAAATTCTTCAAGAAGTTTTCTGTATGGGAAAGCAGGTAGGAAATCAATAGGGAAGATAATTACTTGAACTTGGAGATGTTTTCTGTGCACCTGAACAAAAACGTGCTTTGCCATGGAAGATATGAAATGCTGGATCTTCTGATGCTGCAGTGGCATTGGGAGACAGTGGTGCAGCCTCTGGAGATGGCTGTTTATTCTGAAGAGAAGCCCTTACCGAGGCTAATGCTGAATGTCAGATGAGAAATGTCCTATTAAATGTTTTTCATAGTTATTATATATGTATTTATAGAAACTAACATCTGAGGCCAGCAAGCCATGAAATGAATTGTACAATGTTTTATTTTCTTCCTTGCAAATTTGACCGCAGAACTCCCTCCTAAATGATCTTATGCAGTGAAATCCAACACCATGGTTCGACCTTCAACCATAGTACAAGCAGACAAACATTTTAATGCTGAGAAATGCCTGGGTCAAACAGTGTGGTGTTCTCCAGCTCATTATTTGAATTCTTTATGGTGACTAGGATTCCATACTCTTTTCCAATGCTCTGTTTCATTACAGGATGCTAACACTGCCGTGAGCAAAGGATGGGAAAAAAAATCATTTTTAAGTGTGAATATAAAGAATTAATGCAGCGTTCTCACCCAGCGCTTTGCAGTTTGCAGTGATAAAATGGGAGCTGGTTTTTGCTCCCATTTTAACTCGCACAGCATAAGGAGCTTCTGGTGTGATGGAGGGTCAGGGTGGGCGATTTCTTCCTTTGATAGCTCACACATGGGAAGACATCCCGTCCTCAGCACTAACTGAATAATAGCTTGAAAGCAGGATGGCACACTCTAACCGATCGATTTGTCATTGGCTGACCTCAGAGGGAAGATGAAAAAGATTCAAAAGCAGATAAATAATTGACATTACTAGCCTTCAGTCCATTCAGCTCTGCAACCTTTTCTCCTTGATATTAAAGACGGCTGAGTTGCTTTTGGCAGCTTCTTTCTCTGGCTCAGGCTCCCCTGCAGCCTGAATGTTTGATTGCAGGAGGAAATAAAAACTAGACCTGAGCAGCAATAGGTGTTCACATATGCTGTGGGTTGGAGGATTGGGAGTGTGAGCAGCCTCTCCTTCTTCTGCCTGCCTGCAAGGCCCACGAGAGCAGAGAGCCTTCTGTAAGAAGTGTGTATATATATAAAATGTCAGGTACTCATTGCTCTGGGAAGTAGTGTTTTTTTGCATATCCCAATACTTTTCATCCTCCCTGTAACGTGGCATTTGGTTAATGAATGTGCCAGAGTGAGAAACCCAAAGGAAACCCCTGGCTGTTTTCCCAGGAACTTTATTCATCTTGCTGCTCTCAGTTTTGAGGAATAGGTAAGATCCCTACCCTCACTCCAGAGAGGCTCTTAAGTGTTTTTTAAACTGTTATGCCTAAAGTAGGTTAAACTGTAGGTGCCTGAGCTCCTACAGTACTTTCTCAAGGTAAGGCATTTGCAGAGTGAGGAGGGAGAGAGTCTGCTATTCCAAATGCCCCAGCACCAAACGGAGCTGTAGGTGAAAGCACCATGTGATTATTCCTGGTGTCCCCTAGGGCCTGGATTCAGCTTTGTTACATAAAAGCCGTGTGGTGCTGTCCATGTGTGTTCTGGTCCTGGATCCATCAGAGGGGTGTTCAGGACCAGCAGGGAAGTGATGGAAAGGCTGCATCCCATCAGGAGCTCATGGGCTGTGGCACAAAATAAATTCTACCCCAATGTCCTTCTTCCTTTCAGCAGCTGAAGGTTTCTCTGCTCCTCATGTCTGCTTGAGCCTTTGTGCTGTGTGCCTGAGCTTGCCTCCATTGATGCAAATGTTTTATCTAATCTCCATTTCATATTTCTTTCCCTAAATTTTCCACCTCCTCTCTCCAGCCTTCTCTGTAAATGTTAGCTTTAAAAGGTTATGGACAAACATGTAAGTTACAAAGAAATTGCCAAAAACCTTAAAATCTAGAATCTTTAGAGTTTGTCTGCTATTATGCAGAGAAGATTGTGGAAGCAAATATTAGTCATTAACATAATTTTCTGTGTTGAGTCAACATCTATTTTTAGGTGTGGAGTGCATAAAGACAACTCTTTGACACATAAAACACATAGACATCCATTTGACATCATCTGTGTTCAGGCTGAGGCTCAGGAAGAGGGGAGGACAATTGCTGAATATATTGTATTCATGATGGGGAACCCCCCCACTTCCTTCCTAGACACATTTTAAGACACAATGCAGCAGAGTACTGATCTGTTTATATTGAAATAAATCAAAATGAAGTGCAGAATATTCAGCTTGGGTTCCAATGGTTTTTTAGATGTGCTGCAAAGTAATTCATGATCTGTGCTGAATATTTGCCATTAGGCTTTATCCAGGAAGTGTTTTTATGATGTTAAATGTGTTTATTCTAAATGTATATATTATTTTAAAAGTACTGAAGGCTTTTTATGCACCTATTATAATTATAAATCTGATTCATAGGTAGAAGAACAGTTGAGAGTCTTGAATTAGTAATTTTCCAACAGCACACATGCAGTGCCACAGCTAGATTTTCTTGTTTGCTTGGTCATAATATTTTATGGTCTGGTTCTGGGCTTTATAATGCAAGGGAACTTCTCGTGATAAATTGCAGATCCGACAATGAGTGTCAGTATACAGCTCCCTGAGCAGATGTTCATTTAGTCTAATTTCACCAGTACTTTACTGTTCATCCAGAACAGATCTTGCCAGCTCAGGATGCTAACACAAAAGAGAGAGAGCACAAAAGATCACTCCACAAATAACCTGATCTGTTTCAGACACTTGGAGGGGAAAAAGCAAAACATGCAGGAACTTGGGAGTGCGAGGTTGGCTTCAGCAAATCATCCACACCCACACCCATGGGGGCAAATTTACAAAGTCATACGTGGGAAGTTGCACATTATTCCACCTCTGAACAATAGTTACTTTATGACTGCACCTCAAGAACCCTTGTATCTTTTCTAAAGTCTCTGTAGCTCTTTCCTTGTTCCTCCAGCTTTTCCTAGCTCTGCTGGTTTTGCAGAACAGGTCCTGTCTGAACTACAGGGTTATGTCTTGTGACAGAACAGAACATTATCTGTCCAAAAGGCCAAGGGTGGCTGTAGCTCACTAACACTGCTTTCCTTTTCTCTCCATAGGTGTCATATGCCCGTCCAAGTTCAGCATCCATCCGGGATGCAAACTTGTACGTCAGCGGCCTTCCCAAAACCATGACCCAGAAGGAATTAGAGCAGTTATTCTCACAATATGGGCGCATCATCACCTCACGGATTCTGGTTGATCAAGTCACAGGTTAAAAGAAAACTTTTCTTGATCCGTGCATGTTTTTCTGGAAATGGCAAAATTGCAAATGTCTGCAGCTGGGGTTTTTTTGACTTCTGCTGTAAAATGCAGTACGTGGTTCATTATAAATGGAACTGGAGGCATAACTGCTGCCTCTTTAGTGAATGAATATCAAAATACAGAATGTTGTTTGCTTAAAATCATTGTTAAATACGGTAGGGGCTGATTTTGGAGATTACAGATTGGGAAGAGGATTTTTCTTTACAGCACGTTTTCTTAATTTGCAAACCACCTATTGTGTGAAGTCAAACCCAACATTCAGTTTATATTCATTAAATAGATGAGGTTGTTCCTACGAATATTCATCTCTTCACATGTTTTTACTTCCCAGGGGTTTCTCGAGGTGTGGGATTTATCCGTTTTGATAAGAGAATAGAGGCAGAAGAAGCCATAAAGGGACTAAATGGCCAGAAGCCTAGTGGTGCTACAGAACCAATTACTGTGAAGTTTGCCAATAACCCCAGCCAGAAAACAAGCCAGGCACTCCTTTCACAGCTGTATCAGTCTCCCAACAGACGCTACCCTGGACCACTTCACCACCAGGCTCAGAGATTCAGGTAATTACCTGGAAAAGAACTGAAGTTCCACCAGCGACGACAGTGTGGGGCAGGTGCTGTGCAGGAAAATATGCTTTAGTTGCGTAGGCTGACCTGATTTTCTTTGTAAAATTAAATATTCTTTCCTGGAGAATGAGGAGGAAAATCTGCTGACAGCAGTAGTCATGTTGTATTTACTAAAACAGCTGAAGTACTGTACAATCAGATCTCATGAAGGCTCATAGAAAAAGGGAGGACAGAATAGAGTTACACTGGTAATCAAATGAGCAGTGACTGTCCTGTTCTTCCTCTCTTTTTTGGGTAATGCTTTTATTTTCTGCTATATTACTACAGTTTTGATGCAGCTTAGACTTTGATGTTAATGACAGTGGACTGGTAGCAGGAAAAAAGCTGAGTCTGTCCCAGTCAGCAGGAGTATCATTAAATTTATTAGCCTGAGATATCTGCTCTTAGTATAAAGAGCCCTTGTATTAGTCTTTGGTGTGAGTCTTCAGATGCTTTTGGGGATGTTTTATGCTTTGCATTCTGAATATACTGTTTCCATCTGATGCATAAGGCAGAGTTAGCAATATGTGATGTTCCTATTACTGAATAGTTCTCAGGCAACCCAGCTTTCAACTAAAAAGGTCTGCCTTTAAGAAAGAAAACTTGGACATATTTGCATAACTGAGTTGCATGCTGGTTTTAGAGAATTATTCAGAAGTAATTTTAGTTTGTCAGTGATGAAAAGTGCTAATGAATTAAAGATCATAAAAAGTCAGTCATTGGATACATTAAATTTACACTTGTTTTTGTGTCTTTGGCACGCAGCTGTGTCCATTGAGGTTATCACTGAATCATTCCCTGGATAGAAGGACTTTATTGGGCTGCCATGGAAAGCAGATTATTATATTCTGCAAAATTTGGTGGTCAATTTAGGCTGACATATCATGAAGAATTAATACTAAATAGATGTAATAAAATGGAGAAAATGTATTATATTAAAGCAGATAGTCAAGAATTTTTCCAGTTTCAGCAGTTTTGGACTTAACATTTTATTTCCAAGGTAACTGTAAATATAAGGTGAGCACTTGAATTACAAAAAAAAAGTTAAATTATAAAACAAGGAGTAAATACTACGTGAATTTTTTTAAAACCAAACTCTGAAGGTTAAGGTTTTCTCTAAGACTATAGGCAAGTTTAAAAAAGGCTTTTAAATGCTCTGGTGGAAATTTAAGCACAAGCTCAGACTTAACAAAGCAGGCCGGGAGTTGTTAGGCTCCTTAGATGTGTGGGAAACTTGTTGAACGTTTCTTCTTTGAAAATGGAGCACTATTAATAATAGTTCCATTGAGCAATCTTGCCATCTGTGAGACATTAACCCAAAGACCCTCCTTCTCTTTTCAGGCTGGACAATTTGCTTAATATGGCCTATGGCGTAAAGAGGTAATTAGAATTCCACAGATTGCCAGATGTCCGTGTTGGCACAGATTGGTGCTACAATTTATTTTTTTTTAATTCACTAACTTTATTTTTTTTATTCCTTCTTTTCTTCCACCAGCATGTCAAATTCTTTTTAAGTTTGGACTTCAGTTGGTTTTGTTACTTTCAAGGCCTCACACACAAGTTCTGTGGGGTTTTTCAACCTTTTTTTATTTACAGGTGGGCTTCTCAAATGGTTTAGGTGCCACAGCTACAAGTATTCAAATTGCAGTTGCTCTGCTAAGTGGTGCTTTTCCCAGAATCAAAACTATTAACTTGANAAAAAAAAAAAAAAATCAAGTCAAAATCAGAATTAGGCTGCTGTTGTCTAAATCTCACAGTTTCTCCCACATCTGGCATCATAAGTTTGACTTGAAAATACAGCTGTGTGCACCTCAATCAGCCCGAAGTTTCTTTTGTTACAGGTTTAATACTTTGAATTTTTTTTCAGTCCTTGAAATTTATTTTTTTATTTGTTTAAAATAGCTGTGTGTTTGTATGTGCACGCATGTGTGAAAGCTCAACTGATTTGTCCACATTTCTGCTGTTCCATGAGTATGTTTGGTAGCTAAAATGAGATGTATTGTTAGTGTTTCTTTTAATGGCAACATCAGCATAAGCAATCCTTACAGCAAAACAAAGATGTAGTCTTATTCCTGATGTTACCCTAAGATGTCCAGATTAAGATGAGAAAGTACTCCTTAATCTTCTGAAATGGCCTACTCACCACACTTGAAAATTATTTGGGCTTTTTTTTTTTTTGAAGCTCATCCTCTAAAAAGGTATGGTAAGTATATCTTGACACCAGCTAGTAGCAGACAGTAAGGTGGGGTTGAACCCCTCAGTAACTCACTTCAGATCTGAAGTCTGGAGTACTCACAAGAGCAATAGTCAAAACAGCTCCTTCCCAGCAGCACCAGTGCTGATGTTCATGGGCACATGGGTTGTGTTGGGACATCCTTAGTGGTGATGGGGATATGGTGAGTCAGAACCCCCTGCCTGGTTTTATCACACACCCTTTCTCCTGTGCTCTCCCACCTTATTTGTTCCTTGATATCTTGTCAGAAACAGGGAAGAACTCTCAGCTGAGTGTCTGTCAGGTGCAAGTCAATATCAGAAGGATGGGTTTCTTCTGAGAAGTTTCCCTGGGTTTTTGCTGCTGCTGTTTCCCTGGAATTATAGACTGATGTATGGTGCAGGTTAGGCTTAGTCTGAACTGAGGAAAAGAGCAATTACCCACCTTTGTAGGTTCTACATCTGCTTTCCCAACATTGTCTACAGTGTTACTCTAAAAACACAGCGGTGTTTAAAGTAATTTTGCAGGCATCTTAAATTAGTTCTTATCTCCTCTCAGAAAACCTTGGCAATCATACCTGCACTAGCAAATCCTGAATTTGTAGGTACAGGGTCACAAAAAATATCGCACTGATAATTTCTGAAGCTGCTTCTGATACAGGAGATTGGTGCTAACTGTGTGGTACTGATGGAAAATGAGACATGCTGATGTGGAAAAAAGGTTTTATTGAGGCTAATTTCAGATCACTTGCTAGTAGCAAAGCTCCTTATGTGATAGGTGATCTTGTATTTGTGTCAATATACTTGCACCAGTTTCATGCATGTTTTGTTGGATTTACAGCAGCTGCTGTGCTCATGGCACATAAATAGTTGAAAGCTGCATAGCTCCTAAAGGTTTCCAGGGAAAAGCTGCTCTCCATTGAAATGTAGGAAACATTAACCCTTTACATCAGTGTAGCATTTCTTCAAAATTCAGAGCCTTTATAGTGCACTGTGACGTGCACAGCTTTGCATTGTACAGGTTTTACATCATCCTTACTTTAGAGCATGGTGTATCCCTTAGTGCTGTATTTCGCATTAAATTTAAACATTCCAGAAAAGTAGTGTTTGCTGGCTTATGTATGTTACTGGCACAGTCAGCACTGGGCTTGAAATCCCATCTTCCAGATTTCAAAACGAGCTGAAGTTGTTGGCTTGTACAAGCCCTGGCTGTGCTTTATTTCCAGTTCTTATTTCCACCTGTGGTGGAAGGAGCAGTAGAAATTGGCCTTGTCCAGCCTTTCTGTGCTGAACTGTTGTGATAATGTCACTGGTTTCACTGTGCGGGAGAGAAACTAAAATGTGTCGAGATGAGGATTTGCAAAAGTGAAGTTGAGTTGGAAAATTGCCACGTATTTTTAATAAACTGTCTGCAAACCTTCCTGAGGATCTGATGCTGTGAGCATTTGTGAACTGCTCATTTACAGCATAGCTACACCCCAGTGATGATCCTCAGCTTAAAATGTATATTCCAAGTGTCTTCTTTTTCCCTGAATGTACATAAAAAGTGCCGTCAGGCGTCAACAGAACAGTGAGCAACCATCAAGTGTGTAGTTTCCTTTATGGTTATTTAATATACACTGCATAATATTGTGCGGATTGCTAAATGTGTGTGGAAATATTACAAGTGTAAAAAGTTCTGGAGAGCACAAGAGCTCACTCAGCAACAGAGCGAGCCCTCTGCTCCCTCAGCTCCCTCTGTCATAACTCAGAAAATCCTGAGGAATTATTATTCTGTTCTGGTATTAAAACTCATCATATTGAAGGTACACGTGAAACTGGATTTTTAAGACGTTTCCTCTGTGCAGTTGTTATTTTAAAACATATCCCAAAGTGTAGCTTCAGAAAGCATGTCAATTTTTTTTTCCACACTGATGAAAGGAAAATTATGTTGATCCTGAGGGCTGATACTGCTTAACATCTTCATTAATAACCTGAGTCATGGGCTGTGCTGCGCCCTCCTTGCATTAGCGGGTGACACTAAATTGGTGAGGAGCAGGGGCTGTCACTGCTGCTGGCCATGGCTGCCACTGGGGAGACCTTGGAAAGCTGCAGGAACACGCTGAAATTCAGGAAAAGTAAATGTAGAGTTTAGCCCCTGACTGCTGCCTTCAGCTGCCTACAAAGGGCTTTAGAAAGAAGGTGAAGCCGAGCTTTTCGCAGAGGTCAAACACGAGAGAACAAGAGTCAGCAGTGACAAGGCTGCAGCAGGGGAAATTCCACTTGAGGATAAGGGAAACTCATTTGCAGTGAGGATGGAGCCCTGGAGCAGGGGCTGCAGGAGTGGAGTTCCTGTCCTTGGAGGTTTCCTAAGCTTCCCTCTGCAGGGCCATGAGCAGCAGGTCTTGTTTGAGAAGTTTGCCTTGCTTGGAGCAGGAGGCTGATCAGATGATCTCCATAGATCCTGCCCAGCCTTTGCTATCCTGTGATGGTTCTGTGTTCATAAACACCTGGCTATATCTGTTCTCTTCGGATGTTCGAGGTAAAGTCCCAAATGACAATGAGGAAGGAACAGTAGGGTGCTCTATTGAATTCTGGAAGTTAGTCCCTGCATTGACTTTTTGAAGAACCTAAAGTCTGTCATGGAATTGAAGCCTCACAGTATGAAGGTATCAGCTGATGTGCTCATTAATTGTATTTATGTTCTACTTATTCTACAATTGCTGCATAAACCTTCTTTGATATGTGGCTGGCTTTAGGACTTTTTATTACCTGGATTTTTTTCCCCAGTGTATGTCAATTAAGGACCATGTTAGGAGGAGAAATAAAATCTACCACTTAGAGACATCTCTCTAATAGTATTTTTAGCTGAAGAAGCTGCCGTTACAGCTGAATCCTGACAAAGGCATTTCTTATTAATCTTTAAAATAGGTCTTGAAGTTTGCTTGGGTATTTTCACTGCAGACTGGTAGGAGATAAAGCATTAGATCTCCATTGTCCTGAAACTTATATCAGTGCTGGGAATAAGTGGCAAATTTCTGCAGGCCCTTTTTACACGAGCTGTTGTTTATCACAGCATGTGCAGGCCCTCTCTGACTCAGACTGTCCTCAAGCATTTCTTTTCTGAGGTCTTTGTACACATCTAAGCAGGGCTTATCCTCAGAGGGAGATGCATTTATGCCCAGATTTGGCGATTTTATTTAGTACAGCTCCCTTCTGCTTCAGCAGGAGTTAGAGAGCAAGGGTGCCTCTGTGGTCATCTTCCAGGGACAGGATCCAGAACCTTCAGTACCATTGGCTTATTTACTTTTAAGTCTTGGACCCCATAGGTCATGCCAAGAGATATATTTAGAATAGACGCCTCTTTTTGCTTGGTAGGTTTTCTCCGATCACAATTGATGGTATGACGAGCCTTGTGGGAATGAATATCCCTGGTCACACCGGGACTGGATGGTGCATCTTCGTCTACAACTTGTCTCCTGACTCGGATGAGAGCGTGCTGTGGCAGTTGTTTGGTCCCTTTGGAGCAGTCAATAATGTCAAGGTGATCCGTGATTTCAACACCAACAAGTGCAAGGGATTTGGCTTTGTCACCATGACCAACTACGACGAAGCTGCCATGGCGATTGCCAGCCTTAATGGATACCGTTTAGGAGACAGAGTATTGCAAGTTTCCTTTAAAACCAATAAAACCCACAAATCCTGAATTTCATATCCTTACTTACTAAAATATATATATATAAATATATATACGAACAAAACAAAACAAAAAAAAAAACTCTTCAAGGCTTATATTCAACCATGGACTTTATAAGCCAGTGTTGCCTAAGTATTAAAACATTGGATATCCTGTGAGGAACAGGAAAGGATTTTATAATGCTTAGAAAAAAAAAAAACCTTTGATGCATTGAATGTTCTTTCATAGCTGTCGTTGTTGAATATAATATACATAGATAACAATGTGCAGGGATTTTTACCCGGCCAGCTAGTTTTACTACCTTCCTTGAAGGTGGGTCTTTTTAAGATGACCATTCACTCATTTGAAAAATAATAAAACAAAAAACAATTTTTACGAACTAATGGGATTAAAAGCGAGAAAAAAAAAAGATTTTTGTTTTCTTTTCTGTTTTTTCAAAACATTGATTGAATCAGATTGGTAAACCCCCCACACAAATTAAAGAGGAACAATAAAAATTGCAAAAAGAAGAACATAATTTTGCAACTTTTTTTATTTTTCCTTTTTTCTTTTGTATCATGTGAACTAAACAGTCTTCTGTTAGGGAATGGGGTAACGGGGGATACCTGATGACATAACAATTTAAATAACATTAACAATGTTGCCAAAGAGGTGGTCTCTTTGCTGAAAATGGGTTTCAAGAAAAATCTATTTTTATAAAATATAAAGAATTTTTACAAGAGAATCTGGATTTGAGAAAAAATATTTTGACTGGCTAATTTAGGGGAAATTGACAACTTTGTCATGTTCATACTGCACTGGTAACTTTTTAGAGATCAAGATGTGTGTTTTAAACTGGATTAGTAGATTGTTTTTTGAAGGATGGGCTACAAACAGATGATCTTCGTATCTTTTCATAGCATGTAATAAAAATATTAAATACAGTACGGGAGAGTGTTCTTCCCAGGCACGCAGTTACCCACAGTCAAAACCCAAAAGCAAGGAGATGAGTTGCAAGACGGTTTTTCTTTAAGTCATCAGTATGGGATATCAGCAGAACAAAAGTTAAAAAAATTAATTTTTTTGATCAAAAACTTCCTTGGTTTGAGCAGTAGGTGCTACAAAATTATTTACATATCTTAGTATCATAGTTAAATGTAATGTGTTTAGAAAAAATACATTTGCTTTAAATTTGTTAAGAATTTTCAAATTCACTTTATAGCCCAAGCTAATATAATTGGGCTGTGTTGGCACATTTGGAACACTGTTTATGTTGCTTGAAACACTTATTTATTTAATTGCCGATGTGATGCATATGGCCAAAATCAAATATAGCTAGTTTGGCTAGTCTACTTATTTGTTTACTTAAACTATGGGAAGAAGCATATTATTGTGTCATTTTGTTGTGTGTGTATGTGTATATATAATATAAATATATATATATATAAAGTTATTTTTTCTTTTGGTTAATTTATTATAAGTTGTAACACTTTGCTAGTTTTGTTTGTATATGTCTTAAAATGTTTTCTTATGATACTTAAGTGACAGAGGTATCAAGGTAACTTGTGTAGAAATATTGTTTGATATATTGTCATGTTTGTTGTGAATATTTTTTCTTACTGCACAGTAGAAAAGAAAACAACTGGGTCTTTATTTTAATGTAATTCAGATTGGGGAAAACAGAGCTAAGGGAACAAAATGACTGAGGGGGTGCTCTCCCATGTCCAGTGCACTGATCATTTTAGTATGTTTGTGCTTTGTACGGTTATATATTTAAAACAAAAAAGGGTCATGCTCTTCCCTGAGTACTAGAAACAGTTACTCGCTATGCATAATCTAGTTGATAGTTAAATTTGCTATTGCTTTTCTTGTCTTGTTATATAAAATCTTTTCAATACAAGTTTAGTCTTAATGGTAATAAAACGTTATGGTTATTTATAACTTGTGCTTATTTTGTGCATTTTTTCCATGCTATACCCACTAACTGCATGTAGACTAAGTATTGTTTTTTCACACTGAAGAGGCAAACTTTTGTAGTAGACAAATAACTAAAAGCAAAGGCTGCATCATAATTTTATCAGTTTTTTACTTTAACAATGTTAGATTTTAGTTTAAAGGAACACTCATTCAATGTTCAGGGAAACCTTTATACATCATCTGCTATGAATGAGCGCAGTTTGCTGGGAAAGTTTTGATGCATTTGCTAAGCATTAGTGGGGAAGGCATGTCAGAATCTTTTCTCTACGATGTGTTTTACTATCTGAATAATAATAATTTAAAAAATCTTTCTTAGGACCAGGCAGTTGTATACTTTAGTTATAATGAATGACTTCATGTTAACCTTGCTAGTTTAGATCATTTCTGAGGGAAAGTATTGTAAATGTTTTTTTCATAACCTTGTTGTGTTTGAATTATTTGTACTTTAATTGTCCAGACAATAAATGAAAGTGTGTAGAATGGCTATGGACTTTCCACCTTTTTAAGTGTGTTCAGATGTTTTAGTATTCCCAGCCACACCTCAGCCGAGGTAGAGGTTTAGTCTCTGTTTCCAGAAGCAAGGTCTTCAAGAGAGCAACGTTCTAGTCAAACCAGATTGAGCATATTCATGATTTGTTTTTCCTTCCAAAGGCCAGAAAGAATCGGCCATTTAATTTAAGATGTTGAACACCAAATACCAAACTGTAACTTTCATTTATTTGAATGTGGAAGATGCTGAAGGGTTTCTACTATAATACAGTATTTTTACACAATGAAAATATTAACTCAGTCAATATCAACACTTTAAAACATAGTGAGCAAATTTCAGTGATAATAAGAGTTTTTAAGCCATCATTTAGTTTGACTTTTCTATGAATATGCTATGAATGTCATGCAATATGAAACAGTGTACATATTGTCTGATGTACAACAGTATATATGATCACATTCCAAATTTTATTCTTTTCACCATGTGTTATAACTAGAGTTGATACTTCTTTCAGTTGACTTGTTTGAATCTCATTAATACAAATATTCACTTCATGTTTATGTTCTGTAACATTCACTAATTGAGAATATGTACCTTGTAAAACTGCAGCATTGAATTTCGTAACTGAGATTAGGAAACTATCAGAGGGCTGGATGGACTGTGTGGTTCTTCAGCTCCTTCACCTATTAATAAACTCGTGTTTTTGTGAGATTAAGTTACCATGTTGGTTATAATAATTAATTTCAAGCCACGGAATGAGTTTGTTCTTAAATTTTCAGCTTGCTTAATTCATCCTTAAATCCACCTCACCATGCCATGGTAAAAAGCAGAAGTGGTTAATTTGGTCTGTTTAAAGACTTGGCTCTGAAACACATCATCCTTCCATCGACCTGTATATGTATATACACATATTTTGATTATATACATATATATTCACACTTTGCAACATGCACCAGCCCATTTAAAAAAAAAAACCTGCACTTTCAATTTTAGAAAGTGGAATTTTATAACCAGCACTATTTACTATGGTTCTGTCTGCCTTACAGCTTTTGTAAGGGTTGTCACCTAATTGTTCTGCAGTCGTTCTTCAGCAAGTAGTGAGACCAAAATCACTGTATGGTCCAGAGGTTCTGAAGACAGAATGCAACTGGCATTGGGGCCAGTTTTGATTCAGATTGCTTCCCCACTTCCACTTAGAGGTTTGCTCTGTGTTTTTACATCTCATAAGGTACCTGTTCCTCCATTCAGTAGCTTGGTGAGCTCCTGTGAGCTGAATCACACAAGTTACCAGAGAGAAAGGACTCTGCTAGCTTTAGGGATCTGGGATGCCAAGTTCAGTCCCCCTTTAGAGAGTATCACAAAGGGGAAGAGGATAAAAGCAGTCACAGACAGGTGCCCCATGCTGATCCTGTGGGAGCATTTTCAGAAAGTTTCATTGAAACACAGTTTCTGCCCAGCTGGGATCAGAACCACATTTCACTAACACACATTCAAAGTAATCAAGGTTTATATTTCCTTCTTGAAAGGGTAATCACTCTTTCTGCAATTAGTGAGCTTGCTGCATAAATGGAAAATCACCCGGGGGGAGGGTGTTTCAAGTGCATTCACTTTGTGTTCCACTTCAGCTTGCCTTAGACACAGACCTGGGCTTGGCACACACCGAGGGGGGGAGCGTGTGTTGGGAAATGATGGCTGGCTGGCAGATCCAAGGGAGCAGTGAGCTACCCTTAAATTCATACTGGGGCTATTCAGCTTTCCTGATGACCCTGAGCTTGTAGCAGCCAAACACACTGTTACTCTGGTGCACTGCATTTCCCGTGGGAAGGGTGGGTAGGGGGTCTGGATGCACTGCATCAGGCAGGGGCTGCAGCCTGGGTTCTTGGATCAGCCTGAGGATAACCGAGGGGAGGGGCACACCCAGAGCTGTCCCACGGAAGCCTTTCTACAGCACCAGAAGCCAGGCCAGGCTGTTACCTTGCATATCTTGCTCACATGGCTACAGAGAGATGAGGTAAAGCCAGGTCAGAGTGTGGTGGCAGTAAAGATTTGCTCCCTGCCCTGGAGATCTTGCAGACTGAGCTCCCTGCACAGAAGTAATCATTGTGCATGCAGAGCAAAATGAAAGATCAAATCCAGCCTAACTTCATGAAAGCACTGACATCTCAGACTGATACAGTATTTCTATTCTAAAAATACCTGACTTCTTAAACCCAGGAGGTGGGATGGAGCCAATCCAGCTGAGCCTCAGTAACTCACAAGGGGACAAATCACCTGGGCACAAACAGGGACTGCTGCAGGAGGGAAACACAAGGCACCAGCCACACACAGAGACAAATCCTGTGGGTTGCTGCACCTGGGCATTGCTGCAGTGCAGCCCCTGTCCCCGTGCTCAGTGTGGTATTTTCATCCCAGGTGCTTTGGGGTACCTTCAGCACCCAGGGGACTGTGGTGCTGCTGCAAGAGGCTCTTCAGAGGTCTCTTCCAGAAACATCAGTGTGCCACAGGTGTGCTCAAGAAATTCCAGTGGGATTCTGTGCAGTACAGCACCAGGGTGATCAGGAGAAGAGAAACTGAAGTCACCAAGCTTGAACTGTTTCTACCTCCCATAAACACAAAACCCGTGTTTTAAAAAGCCTGTTCCTGTAAATCTTCCAGAGCTGATCATTAGAAGGGGCTGTAGGAAGAAAAGTGTCCAAAAGGAGGGGTCATTAAAAGGCACCCTGATTTAACTTGCCTGCAGTTGAAGACAAGAAATCAGACTGGTTCTTCCAGATTAGCAACTTTCTGAAATACTCTTTCTACTCACAGTAGAAATAACTGGGAAGATGGATATACACACACCCACAACAGCTGCTTTTCAGACACAGTTGGAAGGTTTGCTCGCCATGCTGCTAAAGGTATCACTGATATTTTTAAACACCAGCCCGGCATATTTTAAAATATTTCATCCTAAATTTCATTGAGATTTTATGTTACAGAGCTGCAAATTTTTTCTTGTGCAGTAGCAAAGAATAAAATCCTAAAAGCTCTCTTCCATTCATTCCACAATAATCCTCGTGTCTCACACCAGTGGCGTTTGGAGCTGCCAGCAAAGCAATTCCCAGCTACTGCTGCTTACAGGCAAACACAATCTGAAGGCAGGTTCATATTCCCTCTCCCAGAGAGCAAGCAAACCCAGGTGCTAAGTGGAGCATTGCTCTTCCAGCAAGTCCAGAAGCTTGTTTTGGTCACCAAAAAGCAAGTGTCATGTCCCCAAGCTTTCCAGCCAAGCCAGCAGCCTCGTGCTGCTGTGGCCCCTGGGCCCCTGTCAGGTGTGACATCCTCATCCTGCCCCTGGTGATCCTTGGGGTGAGCCCAGCCTTGCTCCAGTGTCTGAAGGACAGATGGGATGGGATTTAACTCTCCATCAATCCCCACCCCATGGCACAGGTCCCCCACACTGGGGACTCTCCCTGCAGGCTGTTCTCTTGCCTGGCCCACAGCACCCACTGCTCATCAGCCCTCACTTAAATTAACCAAATTCCCTAAATTCCATTTCAGATTAGCCAGCCACAGTGGCCCAGTAGCCATCACTCAGCAGGAGGAACAGGTGAACAGCCACCTCTGGCCTTATTTTTTTCCATCCTGAACACCTGCTTAACACCACCACCATTCAGGCCCTGGGTTCCCCCCTTTCCAAGGCCACCAGTGTGACCCTGTCCTGGACAAAGCCACGTTTTCAGTGCCACCCGAGGTTGCTGGAGCAGGCAGTGCTGTGGGGCTGGTGAGTCTGGCAGTGCCTGACCTCCACTGAAAAGTTCCAATTTCTCTTTCCCCTCCAAGACCCAGGCAGGAGCCTGAGATGCTGCATGGTCAGAGCACAGGTGTTTCATAAAGACATGAGAGTTTGTCAAACTAGAGGAAACAAAAATCCCCTAAACTCTGAACATGAACATAAGCAATGCCATTGAAAGAGCAACCATTTACAAATAAGTCCCTGCTAAGGGAAAAGAACTGTGCCAAAGGAGAAGGGGTTCAGTTTGGAGGCCTTGGCTGTGCTGGGGTATCACTGTGAGTGTCACTGAGCATGGCTGAACTGTCCCAAGCAACTTCTCAAGCAACATCGAGGCAGCCTGACAGTCCCAAAATATTAAATTTTATTTAGTGACTTTTAAACACACACAGGCATTACCTCTTCAGTCTGAACATCAGGACTGACTAGAGTTGCCACAATCCATTTGTTTTAAAGCAGCACTTAGACTTTTCTTCCCTTGCATTTTGTTGGAATTGCACAGGTCCCAACACAATGATATGCAAGAATTAGCTTTTTACAAACAATACAATTCTGATTTTAAATCAGCACATGAGACAATTAATTTTGTAGGATAAGGAATCTGTTGCAAATATACAGCAGTACACCCACACATCACCATCTGCTGTGGAGAATTAAATGTACAACTCACAAATTAAATCCTGCAAAGTTGGTGCAAAAAGGTCCTTGCTTGAATTTAAACAAGGCTGTGGAAACCTGCAAACACATTGCAAAAGATCATGAAAACAATAACAAATTTGTCCATCTGTGAGTCAGTTCTAGTAGGGTTGGGGTTTTGTTTTGTTTTTTTTTATATTGGTGCATTTTCAATAAATGTTGCAGCTCACAATGCAAGTTGTGTAAACTATATTTGAGCTCCACTAGCCAGGAAAAGTCACTCTTGGAAGTGCTCCCTACAGGCTCCATAACTTTATCCCAGGGCTTCTATTCTAACAGGGAGGAAAACCAAAACAAAGCAAAACAGAAAACACAAATTCCCTTTTTTCATACTCAGTTTATTGAAGAAAAATAAACTGGCAAATCTGGCAATTGTTGTGGATGTTTTATTATTAGATTTATTAATAAACACTGTTCCACTGAAGTGAGGAAAAATAAATATCAACAATTACTGCTGCCATGAAGAATCTCTGACAAGCACAAATATCTGCATCCCTTTGACTCCCCTGGAGCCAAGCCTTCATCCTCTGATTTTGCCTCCCATGTTCTTTTAAAATGCTGCTCCTAATTTTTTTTTTACACCTGGCAGAACCACCTGAGGCTAAATCACATTTCCTGATCTCCTGCACTGAGGAAGTGGCTATGAAACCTTGATAGCCAAGAACGGCAGTGAAGCCTCTGGACCTGGGCACACCAGTAAAACACAGGGTTGGGTGTGAGGAGGAGGCTGGAGCAGCCTCAAAGCCCAAACTCTTGGTAGCTCTGCCTTTTCCATGCTGGGCTTTGACCCCCAGGTCTGCTGGGCACTCGCTGGCAGCCACGGGCTGTAAATGGGGCTGGGACCTGCTCCTCACACTCCCACCAGCTGTGCACCTCAAAAAAGCTGTCTTTTGCAGCGTTAGGATGCCCAAAGCTGTGCCAGTGACCTCTGAAATGCAGGTGCCCTTCTCTTTCCCTTTTCTTATAGGATGCCAGGAAAACATACTGGCATTTTCCCTGGTTACTACTTGTCTGTATCAATAAAAGAGCTATAAACTCACTGCCTCAAAGCACACACTTATGCCACCAAGCCCAGCAGCCTCTGGAGTTCTACCTGCACATCCCAAAACCACGGGGTAGGAAATACAAGATACAGCATTCCCCTGCCACAGGCAAAAATTGCTCTGGGTTTGTGTTCTCAGGGATTTTAGCAGGGTGGGTTTCTTTGAAAATGAAAAGGTTTCCTAAACCTTTCCTGAGATGCAGGCGCTGCTTTACCACGCACTTATCCCCTCACACACCTGGGAAGTGCTCTCAGTACACACACCCCGAGAATAATTTATGCTGAGGGGCCTGCTACGTGTTTAACTCAGATAAAGTGTATCCGTAATTAAGAAACGCAGCAGCAGAGGTACAACGTGCATGGAAATTTGCGGAAAGGATTCTATCAACGGAACGAATGCTGCTGAAGACTATTTAAAACCACAACCTAATCAGAAAACTACGCCTCTCTATATATTTATATCAATATCACCAACCCTTTGACATCCCCAGCACTGCTAACACTCTGCCTGGAAGCCGACTTATCGCAGCTGCCTTGGGCACACTCGCATGCATAAAAAATCAAGTGACTTGATTAATCAGTGGAAGTTGCTGAATCATGGGCTTGCAGCCGTGCCTGCGTAGCCCTGGCTATCGATGGGAAACCAGCAGCCTGGCATTGAGATTAATCCCTATCAGCTGGTCCACAGACCTGCGTGGCCCTTTGCCAGCATTTTTATGAGAAATAGAATCTTAAAAATTTCAGACCCGAAAAATAGCCGTGTCAGAGGGGTGGGAGTGTGTGCGTGAGAAGAGACTCCACCCGCAAGTGTCAAAAGGGAAGCGGAGCTCAGGAGAAGAGAGAGGAAAGCTGTGGGCAAGAAAATCCTGTCTCCACCTGGAAGCCACCTCCAACAAGCACAGCCAGAGGCAGCAGCTGCAGGTGCATCCCAGCTTGAGCAAACCCTGCCTGAAATTCAGGAGCCTCACCAAGGGAAGAGCAGGAAGAAATGAGGGACGTGTGATATGGGTGGGGATGGAAAGCAAAAGTAGCCAGGCTGTAGCACCGATGCAACCATACCAGGAAAATGGGAGCACTGCTGGGTCTCCTGGGCATCAGCTACCTTGCCTTGGGTTTTCAGAAGTCGGAGAGGATAGGAAAAGAAATATTTTTGCTTAACACATAAAAAGCAATTTGTCCAGAAGTAAAAAAAATAAATGTCTAGGGGATGTGTTTCATTTGACACTCCCTGTGGAGGCTCCTTGGAAGGCTTACCCTGCCCAGTGTCTGGCAAGCTTCACCTGCTCCCAGGAGGGCTGGAGGCTTTGGGAGAAGAATCTTCCTTTCTGTGCCAGCCTGTGTCTGGAGGGAAAAAAAAAATCCTTAGAAACAATTCACTAAGCCTTTCAGGGACCATGTGCAGCAGCCCTGCTGTCTGGCCATGTGCCCCAGATGGGAATGGTGCTTTTTGTCCTGGAGTTCAAACCCTCCCATCCAAAGACATTGTCCTTTGGTTGGATCTTCAGGTGAGACAAACAGCCACTGCTCTTCTGAAGGACCCTACCCCAGCTGCTTTCTGCTAGGAAATCAAGAAACTTTTTGTTTAGAGAAACACATTTGCCAAATCTTCACTGCCAGGCAGCTGGTTGAGGCTTTTGCTTTGCTTTTTCAGAGTGTGAGTTAAGTGTCCTTGAATGAGTATCTGGAATAAAAGGAAAAGGAGGGCAAGCACCCTTTGTGCCAAACCTCTTACGCTTCCTCCAGTGTGACTCTGCTGCACTTGTGAATAATCATATTAACATATATTAGGGGCGTTGTGTGCCAGTAATGGAAGGGATTGTGAAACCATGGTAGCTTATCTATTAAAATAGCCAGAGCAATAATATCATGTCAGCTAAATTAAAAAGCAGAGAAGACACCAATCAGGTTGATCACTGCCTAAACCCAGTGTATCTTTGGCTACACACATATATATTTCAATATGAACTGACTCCAGGTGTATTTTCAATATTAAGAGATAAAACATTGTCCTTTGCCATGTTATAAACTAAGTTTGTGCAATGGAACAGATTTCTAAAGCAAAGTTAAAACCTCTTGAGAATAAGAGGTTTATAATGGAAATGCTGACAGACTCTTAACTGGAGCACTGGGATCTCTCTTGCTATTATGACCAGATAAACCAACAAGGTAATTCAATGTAGTGTTCCAGCTCCAAGACACTAACACACTCCTTCTGGTCCCAGGTGCTGAGGGGAAGTTAAATATAAAACTTAATGAAACTGCAGTGACTGACTACAGGGCTGGCTGGTTGCCCCTGCACCAGGGAAAGGTGAATTTCCCTCCTGGGAAGGTGTCTGAAATGCAGGCAGTGACCGGCTGGGTCAAGTGCAAGCTCTGGCTGGAGCCTTCTAAACTTCACAGAAGTCAAATGGCTTTCTAAAGTCTAATGGATGTCTAAAGTTGGAAAGCTGTGAGAATCAAACCCAGTCTCTGCACACACAGCACACCAAGAATTGACTAGAAATGCAGAGCAGGTCCAACGCTCCCACCACACACCACACAATGGTGCTGGGGCCAGGTCTGTGCTCACAGGGCCTGGGGGACACAGACCTCCCTCCCTCCCTGCAAAATTGCCTCAGAAGCCTTCAGTTCTGCAACTCAAATTCCAGAGAATCCAACTCTGCTCTCAAAGCAGCAGCTACAGGGGAGCTGAGGCGTGGATGGGTGTTCAGTCCCTGCTCTGTTTCCAGAGCTGTCCCCTGGCCCCAAAGGCAGGAGACAGCAGTGGGGTTGTGTTAAGCTGGCACAGCAGTTCTCCAGCTTCTGTCCAAATAGATGGCAAAGCTGCCAGCAGCAGGAATGCTGTTCATGCCATGCTTTGACACCCAGAAAACTTTGCTACTCCTTTTTTTGCCACTTATAATACCACGACTAAGGGGCGGTGCACACACTGCCTCTACCTACACATGAAACCCTGAGCAAACTTCCCGAGCTTGGTGGGCTGGTAGCACTGCCTACTGTCAAGACCGTCTGACATTTCCAATTACAAGACTCTATTTTCAGCTGCTTATAACTGTCATATTTTGACCAGTAACTTGTCATTTTTCCATCCTGGGCATCTGCCGCAGGCTGAATTTTTTTGGAAAGCTTCGGCCAAAACAATATAGCTATTCCCAAGGGCAAGGCCAGGGAACAATGCACTGTTTTGTTATGCTAAAAGAGAAAAAGAACTGACATCCTCTCCTTTAAGATGCACCATGGCTCCTCACAGTTTGGATAGGGGAACAAAAATTTAGTCGATCTGTGACCTTTGTATTAAGGATGTGCCTATTTGTTGCTGCCGTGAAAATCTATGCAAGTGTGGCCAAGAGAAAGCATTTGGAAAAATTCCAACCTGACTTCTTCAGCAAAGACTGTTCTTTCACTGAGAATCCTGAAAGCTCTGAGGATCCTGTTCTGCTGGGCTCATCTTGCCCTCCAGCTTGTGCAGAAGGGAGTAGCCCCATCCCAAAGGCAAAGAGATGGGGAAAGAAAAGGCAGAACTGGAACAAGGAGGAGATGGAGGGGAACAGGCAGAGTGATTCGCACCCACCAGAGTTGCCAGCTGTCCAGGGCTGGGAATGGGATCCAGGATCCTGAGTCTCACCATCAGGAGGCTGCCAGGAAGTGCTGTGAGATCCCACTGTGCCCGGTCGGTTTTACAGCTCCAAGCTCGGCGTGGATTTTCCTGGGTTCACAGCCCACCAGCAGGAATTGCAGCTGGAAGTGCTCTACACTCTGGAAATCAGGTGCCAAAATGAGCAGCAAACGTTTAGCAACCCCATGCAAAACGCTGGGTTAAACACCCTTCCCAGGCCCACAGAGCTTCTGGCAGGACCATCCAGGCAGCTGAACTGGGACAGCCTCCCCTGCATTCCCACAGCTCTCCCAACCTCCACAGCAAACAAAGCAGGGACCTGTGGGAAAAGCATCCCTGACTCACCTGTGCTTCCAAACCCATCCCCAGCACCACCCTCCCCCGCACCTGGGGTGGCAGAGGGAACGGGTGACACCAGTGGTGCAGGGGGTTTCTGTTCATGGATTCCCTAAAATTTGACTACAGGAATACAATCCTTCATTATGCTCTTTGAACATGGAAATCCAGGAGGGACAAAATGGAGGGTGCTTCCTTTCTTGGGAGTTGTCTTTGACTGGCACATCCTTCCTTTTACAGAAAGCTGATGTTTACTACTGTGATACATTTATTTTGAAACTCAGTTCATCTGCTGTAAGAAATTACTCAGACCATTAATTTTGGAAGCCAATGCTGAGAGATCACGAATGTTAAGAATTCTAATTATGTTGGGTCTGGAAAATTTAATGAATAAAAGAGACTTTTCATAAGCATCTCAAGCCATAATATTTTAATGCTATTGGCATTAATTAAAATATCTGGAATTTTTAAAGGAGCCCTCTCCTTCTCCCTTTAAATATTTTACTTCTACCATTAGAACAGAAACAGAATTTTGCTAAAGCCACAAAAAAAAAAATGTTCTCTGTGGCTGATCATCTCATTTATAATCGCGTCATGGCAGGAACAACCTTTCGCTGAAATTTTGTTTATGCTTCAAAAATTTTTTCCTAATAACTTCTGCCCCACCCCCCTTCCCAAGCACTAGCAGGCCTGGATTTGTCTTCCGTGCAGGGCTAGAGAGATGAAAGTCCAGATGATTTGGCATCATACAAGGGACTGAACTCTCAGTGCCTGATTAATGATACTATCCATCTCAGCAGGTAGTGATTCCCTCCTTTAGAGCATAGGGGGAAAAATAGCCTAACCTTTGAATTTATACTTCATTATCTTCCTCTGGCATTTGTGGCTTTCTGCAGGACACAGGGCTCAATGCTGCCCTGGTCCCCACACCGACCAGCACAGCAAACACCTGGGAAAGAGGGGGGCACCTGCTCCTCTGCTTTGCACAGGGGGTTCCCATGGATTCGGTGCCATGTCCTGGCTGCCTGGAAAAGCAAATTCCTGGGGGACAGCCTTGCACTGCAGGGAGGGCAGAGGGTGACTGCCAAGGTCTCTGTGCTGTGACCAGTGGCAGCAATGCTGAATGCAGAGGTTAGAAACAGCTCTGGTTCTGAGGTCTTGGGAAGTGGGCTCATTCCCTGACTTGAGGGCTCAAATGAGCTCAGAAAGATAAAAGGGGTTTTTTTTGTCTCTGATCTTAAGCTCACGGGTTTTTACTTGGATTTTTCTTAGTATCTAAATATACAGTCACTTGCTAGTTAAGTAATAGTGGGACCTCACCTTGTTTGATGGTGTTCTCAGTTTTGAGAGTGTCTAATTAAAGGAGGGACACAAGAACTGTCAGTGCTCAGCAACTGAGAAAATGGAGCCAGTGGGTTTTCCAGGCACTGAACATGCCAGGAACTGCCTCAGATGGAACCAGCACTGTGCCATTGCCTGGGCAAGGCAGGGGCAGGTGAATGGAATATTAGGGGCAGTAAAGAAGCTGCCATGCCCTCAGACACATTTAAAAAGGCATTTCCTCTTGAAAAGGCCACAACTGTAGTTGTGAAATGGGAAAAGTGAAAACAGCATTTTGCAGTAGATCAAGGAAATAGAGTTTCTACAAGAACAGCAAATAACAGAAGGAGGGGGTTGAGCTTTCTTTCCACCAAGTTGGGCACAGCCTCCTCTGTCTCAGAGGTGCTTGGCACACAGCAAAGCTGCTCCTGTTGGGACACTGCACATCATCATTGCAGAGAGGCAGGTCACTGCTTCCTGGCAGCACTTTCTCCTCCAGCACAAATATGCAGATTCAGCAGGCTGCCAAGCCTGCCTGTGCTTATTTCTGTGCTGGGCACAGCCAGGTGTCACACAGGTGAGGTCACACATAGACATACAGGAGGCCCAGAGGGCTTTTATCTATTTTCTCCATGTGGCTGAGAGAGCACTCAAAGGCACCTGCTGATTTTGTATGTTCGGTGCTGCGGAGAGGAAAATCGATGTGGGAACTACAGATGGCTTCAGTGGTACAGAGTATTCCAGGCTGCTTTCTAATGGAAACAGAACTGATTTACTCTTAGTGCCTTAACTTCACTGACCATTATATTTTGTTTCATTATTCAAAGGCAAACACTGAAGAAACATGTTGTGAACATGCCCGGTTCTTTGAGGTGGAAAAAGGTGAGAACCATTTGTGTAGCATTTCAGAGACTTATTTTAGTGAATTCACATGGCTTCAGGAAGCTTTTCTTCTAATACTGAGCTGCCTTTAGCAGGCCTTTTTTTTTTTTCCTACACCTTGGGATCCAGTATCATTTCCTTGTTTTTTCTGCACTCCAGTGCTATCAGCCATCCTCAAGTGTTTGTCTCATCACTTTCAGACTGCACCCCTACCCAGGAAAACAGTGAGGGACAAACTTTTTGCTCTCTGCAGGCTCTTCTCCCAATAAGCTGGAAAATAATGGTTTTTTGGCTCATATTCTTAGCTAGCTGTGGACTCCCCACTGGTACCCCCTGCCCTGTCAATTGCTAACTAATCGTGCCTGCAGTAAAAGTAATCCAAACTGGGGAGTTACTCAGCAGCAGCAGAAGGATCCATTAAAACAGATTATGCTCTGTGCTCCGTTTCTGTCCTCATCCTCCGGGCTCAGGCTGCCTGGGCTCTGCCCCAGGGCACACACACCCACACTCTGCAAAGTCACCCTGCAGTATCCCCTCAGAGGGCTGCCAGGCTCACCCCAAAGGCACAGGCAGGATCCAGGCCAGGGGATCTGTCCCT
Source organism: Chaetops frenatus (assembly GCA_013400775.1). NCBI lineage: Eukaryota > Metazoa > Chordata > Aves > Passeriformes > Picathartidae > Chaetops > Chaetops frenatus. The sequence continues at coordinate 226,760 of VZTR01014768.1, read as the reverse complement.
GAGGGACCTGGCTGGAGGTGATGCTGACAGGCAGGCTGTCCAGGAATGCTCATGGCCAGGAAGATGTGCAGGAAGCTGCTGTGATGGTTTTCAGTTTTCTTATCCTTGACACACAGGCAGCAAATCAGCTCTGTGTTTGGTTTGACTGAGGCTTCAAGGGGAGCAAACTCCTTGAAGTATTCAGGCCCTGGGGAGGCAAAAAAAATGCACAGTCGTGATGTCCTGGAGTTAGTTCAGCCTTGAAACTCAATGGCTGCTTGACACCAGGAAAGACTCCGGCCTGGAGTGAGGAGCAGGGTTCCCCCAAGGCCTTTGGAACAAACCTGTGGCATTTGACAAAACCATAAACTCACAGAATGGTTTGGGTTGGAAAGGGCCTTTAAAAATCCCCTCATCCCAACCCCCTGCCATGGGCATGGACACCTTCCCAACACTGCCCCAGGTTGCTCAGAGCCACCTCCATCCTGGCCTTGGACACTTCCAGGGATGGGACAGCCATAACTTCTCTGGGCAACCCCTGACAGGGCCTCCCCACCCTCACAGAGAACAATTCCTTCCCAGAAGATAATCCATACCTGTTTTCTATCATTTTAAAGCCGTTCCCCTTTGTAAAAAGCCTCAATCTGTATTTACATCCCTTCCCCTCAGAGCAGATTGGTTCCAAGGCCTTTATGTCTGTCACTGTGGGTTTCATTGTCCCTGTGAAGACCCATCTCAGGCTCAGCACCTTGCTCCCACCATTGACTCTCTGGAGTTCCTGCTGCACAGAGTAACAAATACAGTCCTGTTACACCCATGAGCTTCATTCAGCCGGGATAAAGCCACTGCTAACAGCACCTGAGGTGCCCTGTGGGGTCAAGAGGCCCTGCAGCTGGATGAGGAGGGACACTGGTGAAATGGAGTTACCTCAGCCGGGCTCTGAGTCAGCCACCCCTCCTGCTCCAGAGAGCAGCACCATGCACAGCCAGAGCCACACGGCTGGGCCTGGCTGGGCTTCCTCTCCCACTTTGTTTAATTGTGTGACATTAAAGCTACCCCTAAGCCACTAGGACAGGCGTATGCAGAATGTACCTATTTACCTTGCAGGGTTTTTTTAATTCAAATGGGTTATGTAAAGCAGCACAGTCTACACAATTTAAATTGGCCTGACTTCTGAAAGCTGCAGGTTCCAGGACCTGAAAGAAAGCCTGCAGCTAGGCTGAGTATCCAAGGGAGGTCCTCTTGGCATACAAAGATCAAGCACAATCTGAAATTCAAACATACCTTTACGCTTAGTTTTTATCTTATTTCAGTTTCACGCAAAATAATGTTGCCCTAGAAATGAAATTTCCCCATATGTCTGGCACAGCTCTACAATGGCCATTTAGTGGAGCAGTAAAGCAAAGCACCAGGTACTTGACAGCTCTTTTTGTGTCACTCTCAACATGCCTTCTAATTCTAGAGAGCTACTGCCATGTACTCCAACAGGGTTTCTTTGCTTTCCTGAAGCAGTTACATGACTTAAGGGTTTGGTCATCTCTTCTGCTAATAGGAATTGAGGGATTGTACATGGGAAGAGCACACAGGTAGAAAGCCCTGCACATTAAAAACAAGCTCGCTCAGGACACCACACAGCTCTGCAAAATGAATTTTTATTATTTTTCCAGCTTAACACGCTAGCATTAATATTTCATTACTAGATTTCACTATGATTTTAGTGCTGTTACTGTCTCAACCAATTTATTGCTTGAGAAGGTTATTTTTATTCTTCAGCAGTAACTGAGAATATACCCTCAGAAAACCTTCCCCAATGTGGAATTTCTTTGCTGTTTCATGATAATTGAGGTGATGCTGTATCCAGCAGCTCTTTATGAGAACAAAATATATACATCAATTTTAAGAGAGGAGGGAGGCTTAAGTGTTTCTAGCTGAAAGTCTGTGTTGCCCACTTGTCTTAATTTGTAATTATAGAATTTCAGACATTACGAATGGGGAGAATGAGCTAAAAAGATGTGATCTGATGCAGAAAGGCTGAGTTTAGCACTGAGAACTCAGGAAACTGGCTTCTGAGGTTCTGCAGCACTGCTGTTCCAGCAGGCTTCCTTTGAAAAATGAAAGTGTTTATTTGGGTTCTGATTCAAATAAAGTTGAGGGTGTAAAAGCACAGGCAGCATTAGGCCAGGTTTGCTCCTCTCTAGGTTTGTGATTTAGGGCCAGGTCTCAGAGACAGTCCTGGCAGCCAGAGAATGAGAAAGGGCCAAAGACTGCACAGAGAGCCTGATCTTGACCCCATCTCCCACCAGCCTCGAGGCCCCAGAACAGGGTTTAGCACACAGACTGTGCACTAAACTAAAAGAGGAAAAAAACAGGTCTCAAAAAAGGTCTCTCAAAATCTGCTTCGGAGTTACAAAATGTTTCTCAGTGTCAAACACGGGCAATTAGTGTTATTTATTCATCCCCTTAAAACATCTCACTCCCCAGTTCCAATTCCCTCCAGCCAGGTACTGCCAGTGATATTGCACCTCCCCTTAATTCCAGCCTGATGGATTTAGGACAGGATGTGCCATTTTGGTCCCTTATCCTACCCTGGGGAGTCTGCTCTTTTTGCATTGTGGACAACTTCCTTGTCCTAAGTGCAGGGTTATTTTTCCAGCTGTTGTGGGGATGGGGCAGGGATGCAGGCAGTTCTCTACCAAACACTGGCATAAAGAATAACTGACCCTTCCCCAGCCAGGAAACTCAGACAATTCCCAAACACAGAAAGGCACAGGGATGCTGGCCTAGACACACAACAAGCACATCATTTGCCTGTTTGTCCCCTTGGATATAAATTCAAAATGTCCCCTTTTATGTTGCCACATCTCCTAAGGGACTCTTCCTTCCTCAGCTGCACAAACCTTCCCCTAAATTCTACCTGGAGTAATACCACCCTCCATATGTACCAAAACACCAGTGCAGGGGTTCCCCTGGGCTGCCTTGTACCTCTCCAGAGTGTATCCCCAGCAGCCCAATCCAAAGGAAAACATGGATCTGTGCCTGCCTGTGTGTGCCAGGCTGCACAGGTTTAACCTTCACAGGCACCTGAAAGGATCACTGAGGTACAAATCCCCACACCAGCCCCACGTCCCAGTGCAGTCTGTTCAATGATACTCACACATGTCTCTCCAGCAGAGCTCAGGTACCTGCACTTTGAGGACTTTACTGTGCAAGTGCTTCTTCTAAATCCTCTTCTGGGGTAATCATAGCATGATCATCTAATTTGGGGACTTTAAACCAATTCAGAGCAGAACCAAAGGACACAAATTTTGCACTCTGACTTTTTGTGGTTCTCAAACCTCTCCCAGCCTGCTGGTGAGTGGCCCAAACAGAAGACATGGAATGAGGTCATCAGTATTTGGGCAAGTATGTTTTGGGGCAAAACCAGGAGATGGTCTCACACTTATCCCTTTAACAGAGTCCAGAAATGATTCTAATCCAAATCTGATGGTCTGTCTTTGACACAGCACCAAACAACTCATAAAAGCCTTCCTGGATTCTAAATATTGGGTACATTCTTCACAGGGAAGATGAGCAGCAGAGCAGATTTTCTATTGAAAACATTTTCTCCTGTAATTTTTCCTGATCTGAGAATTGTAACTAGTGCATGGAAATTACAAGCTGCTATAAAAATTACAGAGACTAAAACTACAATTTTATCCTGCATTAGAACAATTTTAACATTGTTAGAGGAATATATCTCTGCAATTTTAAAATTATTTGAGTCATGACAGAAAGACTCACAACTGCAATATTTATCTTTCAGATTCATCTTAGGATGTTCCTGAAGACTTGTGAGATGTCACATAATATGGCATTTTGTGGGGACTGGAGAAAGTCGCTTTGACAAGCAACACATGTAAATTGGAGCCATTGATTATGAGGAATTTAATTTTATCTATTCTGTATTCATGGTACAATAAATAAAAATACTTCAGTGGTCACTGTAGGACTCCAACAACTTCTACAGAAATGCAATTTATAGTTGCATATTTTTAACAGCGAGGTCTGGCGTACATTTGATTAAATTCTGCTTTCCAGTGCACTTAATGAGAATTCTAATTCTCTAGAGATTTCTATAGGCATGCCAGGTAAAGAGGAGTCTATCAAGTCAGAGCTGTGGTTGTTAGTACAAGGAGCTGGTTCCTTTGAAGAGAATAAAATTCATAAGCATGCATGCATATATTTTAATATTGCCAAGATACATATTGGCAGAGCAATAAATAGTAAGAAGATTTATTACCCACTCTATTTCCCAATGTATACAAATGCAAGTGATACTTGTGAGGTGTAACATCTTTTGGGCATGTGTTTGAACTGAGTGGCTCCAGCAAAGCTTATTTATTTTGGATCCTCAGAAAATTTGAGGTTGATTCAGTCTCTGTGTTTCTTCAAGTTATCCCATTGATTTCCCTGCCTGCCTGACAAGGAAGGTGAAGGACTTCCTCTAAGGGATGCAATGTCTGCTCCTGACTGAGGGCCATCCACTTCTCTAAATAAACAGGGTCAAACAATAAAATAACTTTCTTACCTGCTTCCTTTTGGTATCTCTCTGCTTCAGCTCTCAGCTCATGATCATTTTTATAAGGACTATCTCACTACCACAATCATCTTCTTACGGCAACTCGGAAAATAAGTTTATCCTTCCTGGTAGGAATATTGGGGGTGTCCAGACAGGACAGCTACTTCCTGTATCAGTTTGTAGCCACAAACTCACCTCAGGTAAATTCTAAAAGAGATGGTTTCATTTTGGGAAGTGTTTTTTCCTTGGCTGCAGAGCTGGGAGAAGGACAAACCCTGCTGAACATGAGGGCAAGTTTGCCTTGTTCCAGACTGTTTGGGCCTGGCTGCTGGAAAGTGGGAGTGAAACCTCAGTGGCAAAACCCCTTCCATGGGAATGGGACCAGGATTTCTTCCATGCAGGGAGAGGTGTGCCTGCCAGGTCTGTAAAAATTAGGATGGCTGTTTGTCTCCAAACTTGTTCTGGTTTTGCTGCAGAGTTTATTGATTACTGGGTGTTTAAGACAGTTTTTTAGTGTGAAAGTATGAACAAGATTATGTAGTCTTATATAACTTTTAACCTGGAAATTTCAAATTAAGCGAGGAGTTCAGTAAATTTGCACCCACCTTTCTGATGGGAACCCAGGGTAACAGGAGGGGACACTGGCAAGACTAAGGAGAGAGCAGAGAGTGTGAAGCTGTGCCCCACACCGCAGCCATCAGGACACAGTGTTATTCTTCAGGTGACTTTCCTTGCTGTCACTGCTATGAGTCCTGGAATCAAACTAAAATCAGTGTCCCCAAAAGAATATAAAAGAACATAAGCCTTACTTTCTGTTCACTCAGCTGTTACACTCTGAAACAGTGGGTTATTTTAATACTGACCAATGCTCAATTTCTAATCCTTACACTGGAATTTTAAAAATACACATTGTGAGAAAAAAAAAAAACAACAACCAAAAAGCAACCAAACCCAAAGCAGAAGAAAAGAACAAATTAAATATAGCTTGTGCTTATGCTGATTTTCAGAAATAGGTTAATAAACATTGCTTAGATGAAAGGAGCCTCAAGCGTTAAAGAAAGAAATCAGAAGGTCTCACTTAAGTGATTTTTTGGCAGGAGTCAAATTAACGAATATAATATGGATTGCTGACAAGGTGCTTGATCATTCTCAGCAGTGAGGATTTTTTTTATGTATATATATATATATATATATATATATATGCATGAGTTTGTGTTTGAGTTGATTCCATTTGATAATGATAAATAGCATTTTTATTCAAAAGGAAATATCATGGAGTCCTGATTTGCAAAAGCAAGTTAGAATGTATGACATTATTATGTCCTACTGCACTTTCTTCTCCTTTAAAAAACACAAGCCTCCAAAGCCAGTACACAAGAATGCGAACATTTTATTTAGTCCATAGACAATTTTCCTCTAATTCAATCTGCAAATAACAGAAAGTACTTTTTTGTAAGAGGGTGGAGGATAAAATAAAAAAGGAGACATAAAAGAGACTTAATCAGATCATGGAACTCTTTCTTGAGCAGTTCAGCATCTTAATTTCTGTTAAATTCAAGCAACATCCGTCTGGGGGTTGATTCTGTCAGTCTGTATCTGTGTCTGTCTGCCTTTATCCATCTCTCTGGGCATCCAGGGCTGTGGCTCCCGAGCGGCCGCGCAGGATCCCGGGCTCGGCACGCAGCGAGCTGCAGGATCCAGCCCCTCTTTGACAGTGATCGGGGCTGACACTGACAAGCACTTACACCCCATTCCCGGGCTCTTCTTGTTTGGCCTTAGATACGCGTGGCGTCTGGCAAAAGTTAAAAATAAAACATCTGGGGCTCGGCTGTGGTCAGTTCTCCTGAGCCTCCGCAGTGCGAGGGGGAGCAGGGCAGGGGGAGGCAGCTCCGCGTTCCGCACCGCCCGCCTCAAGGTCAGCCAGAACTGCTGCGAGAGCAGAGCCGGAGCCGCCCCGAGCACGCCGTGTGCTGGAAAAGAGCTTTTCCTCCCAGAACTAATCACCTGGAGGGCCGGAGGGGCTGAGAGATGCTCAGGCATTGCCCCCACTGATGCAGGCAGTAGATTTAGCTGGCCACACCCCAATAAGGAGATGCAAGCAGCTCCCTAGCCTCAGGGCTTTTTGAAAATTTTCCATCAAAAATTTCAGGGGAAGTATCTTATTTCCTTGAAAATGTCAGCATTTTTTTTTTTTTTTTTTAATTTCATTCTGCTAGATAAATTAAATATGGAAAATGGAAAAGATATTAGAAGAAACCCAGAAAGCCTAATGGCAGGGGAAGGGGACAGTATTCATTTTGTCCATGAGAAACTGATATTTCCAGCTGAATATTTTGGGTTAAAATAGTGATCGCCTGACTAGGCAAAATAATAACTGGACAAACCCACTTCTTATTTATAGGAGCTCTATTTCAGGTATTTATGCAGTAAAGTTGACTGCTTCCCACCCTCCACACCCTCCACATTTCTCACTGCCAAAGAGGTGGATACAGGCAAAATCTTTTCCTTTCCCCAATTTCTTAAGGCTGCAGAATCTCCTTGCTACCCCTGTCTGCCAAAGCTGCAACACTGGTGTAACTCTGCTCTGTGTCATGGGTGCTGGGGGCTCACCTGAGGGGACTTCAGGGGTAAAAGCTGAATCAGATTTCTGGGAATGGGGGGCCAGAATGAATGAGAACAGGAGGGTGGGACAGAGTCCTGTGGTCACAGAGCCCAGTGTGCTGCTACAGCAGACAGACATCTGCTGCATCCCTCAGGCTCCTGCCCATCTCCCTCTCAGAAACACTGACAGGGGTTCTCCCCACTGCTGCTGTGGAAGGCTTTCCCAGAAACTCTCACCTTTCATTAGAAACCTTCTTCTAAAATACAGGGTAACTTACTGATGACTAGCTTACAGTTATTTATGTAACAATATTGTCTAATCTTAAAACAATCCCCTGCATTCCTATCATGTTTATGGATGATTCTCTGCAGGCTTTAGTCTGCTAAGGCACAATCCCTCTTCTCCCATTGAACTATTCACCATTCCCTGCTCCTGCTCTAGCTTGAATTTCTTTCTTTCAAACACAGGTGGCTACAATTGGCCACTACATTCCGGAAATGTCTTACTTTTAGGCCTTCTAAAGGGTATTAATTTTTTCCCAGCTTGACTGGAAATGCTTCTTTTGATATAGTGCCAAATATATGCCCCATTCTTCTGTATCTGTCCAACCAAGAAGCCTTACCTTATATTAGAAATTGTCATTAGTTCCCAGCTACCTGACCTTGCTACTTGAACTGTTCAGTGTAATCCCATTTATATCTTGCCAGTCCCTGAGGATATTCTGTTTTTCTGTATGCTGTCTGCCTCCTTGCTATTGACAAACCCTCCCACCTCCAGCCATCAGCACATTTCTCCAGCTGGTTCTTTTTGTGCCTAGTTGATTAATGAAAATATTAAGTGATATTGGTCCCCAGACTGTGCCTTCAGAAACTCCACTTTTAGCTCTCTCCAGCCTGGTATATCCTCTCTCAGCATCATCTGTTATTATCTCCTTTAGCCAGTTTCTATTTATTTTACAATCCTGGGCCTAATCTTTATCATTCCCAATGAAACAATTCTCCATGTAGCTCTGTGTCAGATGTTTCTCTCACAGTGTGTATACACATCACATCTATTGCCGTTTTCTTTGTCTAAAAAGATCAGGATAATCTAAAGATTATCAAGTTAATCTCGTAAATCTGCTTTCGGTAAACCTATTCTGTGTGTTATCCTACTTCTTCCATTTGCTATGCTCTCTATTCCTCTGCTTTCCAAAAGCACTCTAATGCCTTGTGTACTACTGATGTCATGTTAATACCCCTACATTTAACTAGAACACAGTTTTTTCCTGTTTTAAATACAGGAATCATGTTCAAAATTTCTCCTGCCACTCCTACTTTAGCATAGTTCTAAATACCCTTCAAGCAGAAGAGCAGTTTTGAATGCCAATTCCTTCAGACAGCTGGGACACAGATGCTTGGAAATCACTCCTTGAATTTTACTTCTACCTCAAAGGCATCATTTTCACCCTTCCAAAATCACTCCCATAAAGCCAGTTTTCTCCCATCCAAGCTCAGAGCCATTGTCCAAATTGAACATGGAGTCACAAAATCATCTCAGTTTTGGAAAGCATCTATGCCAATCTTAAACCCAACCTCTCTCAAGCCAACCTCACTGTTACTTTCCTTACTGCCATCCAATTTTGATGGTTGAAAACCCCACTTTTTTTTTTTTTTTTTACTTTCTTTTGCTGCTTTTGAGTTGACTTCAATTCTCATTTTACCTCTGTGATTCTGGATCTTATGCTTCCTGCTGATCACTGTTCCCATTCCAGGGAGACTTTACAATTTTGAAATTTCATCATTTCCTCTCAATAAAAATACCTGCAATGGAACAATATCAGAAGAACATTATATTCTAAGGCATTGCCAAAATTTGTTATTATCCTTTTTACAGTGTAACACAATTTCTTCATATTTATTGACTTCAGTAATGTCTTATATCTGAAAGCATTGCTCCACAGATTCAGAGCAGCAGATTCACTGAAGCTGAACATGCAGGTCTGATTGGAAAGCAAACTTCTGGCATTGTGAGCAGGTGGACCAGGGTTCTGTATGGCCCATCCACCATGAATCTTGATTCAGCTAAAACCCACTCATGCAAAGTATCACTGCAGCTGGAAATCTCCCCCCATCAAAACAAAGCTCTCGGATTTAATCTTTCTCTGACTGTGTGTCCAGTTTGCAAGCCAAAATGGGGTTTCTCTAATGCCACCTTTGAAATCTCACTTTCAGGTCCACAGCCAAACCTTGCCTTTATTTCCTCCTCCCCAGTCACCAGCACCAGGCTGCACGATCAGCAAGTGGGTGACAGTTCAGGACCCACTGCAAAGCCCAAAATGTGAGCTCCTTTGATGATCAGGCCCTTTGGTTGAAACTGCAGAAGGGATATGGCAATCCATCCACTTCTCCATGGTAATTTTGACTTTGTAAGGTTTTGAGCTTAAAACCGTATTGTGGAGTCCAATAGAGATTGTATTGAGAGAAGGAAAAGCACCTCTCTAGAATATGCACCTGTCAGAGTTTCAGGTTAAACACAAGGTTCCACATTTGCAGAGCCCTTTCTCTGGACATGGGCACCCCTAGCAAGGTGCAAAGTTCTGGGGCTTTACAGGTTTAGGGAGTGGAAGTGTCTCTGCAATGCACAAAGACATGATGCTCTTCCCATCATGTAGTTTAGTCTCCAAAGCAGTCCCATGAATCCATAGCTTATTTCTATCAAATCAAAAGCTAGAATAAAAAGTTTCAAGTGCTCTTGGCCACAGTAGTGATCCTGCTTCACAGAGAAACAGATGTATTTCAAATACATTCGTTTGTAAGATCAATTCAGTCCATTCCTGATATTTGGTATATTAGATAAGCTCAGGGATGCTTGATGGTAACTGTTACTACCTTATGAAGGTTTCATATACAGGAATTGCAACATACAGATTCAATGATTTATCTAATCACAGGGCTGATATGGCTGCCAAGTCTTAAAAGTGAATTCACCATTTCAGACCCATGCACATGGTCAGCTCACTTTAATGTGAGATGTGTCTGTAACTCATTTCAAAACTAACTGAAATCCTACCCTGCTTCATAAATCAGATTATAGTTTCTCTGTGAAGTAGGAATTAATTATTAAACATGGCTCCAATCTTAATTTTAAGTATCTCCTATTAGTACACAGCTATATCCTGGACTTGGAACCACTGAAAAGGCTATTCTTGACTTAACATCTAAAAAAGATGATTAATGTTCTATACCTCTGGTCCTATGGTATTGATTTGCTGCCCCACTTAACAGGAATATGTTGCTAAGGTAAGTGACTTATTTCTATCCCTTTCTTTATTGAATTGTCCTCTAAGTGAAGAACGCCGGATCCCCTATACTGAAAATTATCTTCCTTCCATTAACAGGGTGGTAAAAACTAATATATTATTTCATGCTTCAACATTTCAAGTAAACCTTTCCATTTCATTCATTGGCACACAAAGAAGAATATTTATTCAGATAACCACAAGGCCATATATAATAAATGGATAATGTGACTTTTTAGCAGTAACTTTTTTCTATCAAGAATTTTGCTTTGATACTTGTCTTCTGTTTCATTTAGAATTCCCAGCCCTTCATTATTAAATTATAGCCTACAAACTATTAAAATTTACCAATTAGAACTGACAGATACTTTTTCAAAGTGAAGATTTAAGTGTTGATTTACTTCAAAAAAATATTCACATCCTTCATGCACAAGCAGTATCTGCCCAGCTTGCTCACAGAGGCTGCTGGATTTACCAGCCCAGGCTCCCCCATGAGAGGAGGTACTGTGAGGTGTCAGTGTAGTGCACTTGTCAAAAAGACAAATACAACTTTGGGATGTGTCCAGGAAGGTATTTCCAAGTGCAAAGGACTGACACCACTGCACAAGGAACTCGTATCAACACCTCCTTTGACTAATTTTGCTCCTCAGAATCGAGAACAAAAAACTCAAGCAGATGCAAAGAAGGACAACTGAGACAGGAGAGATGAGAGGTGAAAGCAAGAGAAAGAGGGATGAACAGTTTAACAAGGAAAAACGCCTTAGAGAGAAAAAAATTCTCTGCTACAGGTGGTTCTTGGCAGTAAAGCAAAAAGTATAAATGGGATAACTTAGGTAGAAGGTTTCTAATCATAAGAGCAAAGTTGTTCTAGAAGAGGCTTCCATAAGAGTAGGGCAACAAAAGAAAGTCCAACTTCCTGCAAGATGGAACTCAAGAGAAATGTACAGGATTATGTGATTTGAGCACCAGTAACAACTGGGCATTTGACTCCCTGCTTGTTTCCATTGTGAATTAACAATGCAACAATCAGACTTTTACTTGAACTGTATTATCAATAACAATGTGTAATTTTACGGTTTATGTATTGCTAGAGCTCAGGTCATCTCCCAAACTCCCCAAAGGAAATGCAACGAGCGCAAAAGCAGCTAACAAGCTGGTGAGTTTGGAAATGTGGTTGAAGTGGAATGTGTTAAAAAGGAATGAAGTGGAAAGTGACTGGATCACAGCTTAGTCCAGGTCCTGGTCCAAACTTGTCTGGAAAAGCAAAGGTGTCAAACCACAGCAAAGCAAAATTCTGACATGGCCCCTAATGTAAAGAGAGCAAAGAAAATTATCCTCACACATAACCCAGAAGGAAGACAGAGAGCCTTCCAGAGGAACTACCCCAGAACAGGGCTGAGGAGGAGGGAGGTCCCTGGTCACAAAACATTCATCTGCAGGCGAAACCCACAGGTGAAGTCAGGTACCTGAGAGGGAGAAAGTGAGGTAAAGGAATTGTGAAATGAGGTTTGCCTCTACAAATGAGTATAGGTTTGCAGTCTGAGGGAGAATGGAAGCAAGAGTTTTAACATCTAGATCCCTGCTGGTAGCTCTGTATCTTGGGTAGCAGCACAGGCACTTAAACACAGGTGGGGCTTTGAAGAATAAGCACGTGATAACCCTGAAAAGGAGTCAGCACTTGTATTTACCTTCAAAATTTACAGCTGAATATTTTGAAATCCTGAAAGTGACCCGTTAATATCCTTCTAGTTCTAACCTTATTTCTATGATAAGATTCTTTTTACATGTTCTGAAACCTAGAGGCAAGTGACTAAATATATTTCCATATAATTTAATACCTGGTTGCATTAATCCACATTCCCAACTATAGTTTTCTTAGTACTTTAAATAATAATTTTCAACACTTCTAACAATATAATTTCTAAGTGAAAGGTGGCACAAGTCAATATTCTTTTCAGTGGGACACAGAGGGCTACAGCTACCTAAATCCATGTTCAAAGCAGAGATGGAAAAGACACTGCTTGTCTCATTGTCTAGGTATGGAAAAGGAGGAAGTTTGTTACTGAGATCATGTTGTATTTCAGCCACTGCAATGTGGTAGCAGGATGATCAGGAGGGGTGTCTTTGTGTGACAGCCTCATGGTAGTGATCACCATCACCTTTCAGTGTTGATCACACCAAAAATTCAACAGTGAATTGGGAAGCAGATGCTTCTGGCTCCTTATTCCTCTGATCGAGCTTCATATCCACCCTGGTATCAAATTAAAGGAGTCAGTTTTTAGGTCTTTCACATATCCAAAGCGTTTTGTTTTCCCTAGAAAGCTATGCCTGATGGCAATCTCTGCATTTGGTGTAAGTGGAAAGCCATTTTCTAGAGGAAGGTCACTTCTGCAGACTTGTTCCTGCAGGAATTAAAAGTTTCCTCTTTTTTCAGACAGGTATTGCAGTCCACTCAACAACTACAGTCAGAACAACCTTCTAGGTCAGTCAAATCTTGGCCGAACTTCCAGCTATAAGCCTATTGTTAATAAACTATTTTGAGAAAGTTTATTAGGAAATATTAGAATCCATATATAAAATCCTTTTTTTTTATGCCAGGAGTGAATTTGAAACTAAAAGTGACAATCCTCATACTCCATAAAATGTGCACAGAGGTAATAAATCCAGTATTAAATAATAATTTCATTATGCCTTTGGCCATACAATGGTTTTGATTGCCTTTCTTTTCCACATTATAACCAGTCACTGATATGTGTTCTTTAGATCCATAATGATGGCAAGGAGTTAAATTTAGGAAATACAAGGAGTAGTTCTTCATGACACTTTTTTTGACCAGAAGAACACCATAAGGAAATTTATCTTGCATTTCACTGTGACAATGTTTTCCTATCATTTCACTCAAATTATCATTCGTGTACAGTATTTATTTTTAATTTAAAATTAAAACGCTGAATAATTAAGTACCATAGAGAATACTGATGTGTGGAACAAAGTGGGACAAATAGACTCTGTCTACAAGATTTCTATGATCCTCTCTCTATTAACATAAGCATGAGTTCTACTGGGTATTTACATATTAGATTTGGCAAGCAATAATACAATGAGAAGTAATTTCTGCATTAATATTTTTCTTTCAAATAAGACAAGTTCCTGAACTTGTCAAACATAAATGCAAAATTATGAAAAACAATCCTAACCAAAAACTCTTGTTATTAAAATGCATGGCAACTAATTATTGATCTGATGCTATTCTGCATAAAGAAGACATGCTTGACTGAACAGAAATATTTTAAAATCATTAATATACATGTGTTTATTTTACTGAGTCTAAATTGGAAGTGGTAGATTATTCTTATTGTCTAACGAATTAGGAAGTGTGACAATAGTGCTGTACAGCACTGATGTATGATATCTTCCTCCTTAAATTTATTAATTTCTGTCAAATTAAAACTAAAACACTACTGCAAACCTTGAACAGCCACAGTATGAAAATCAAATGTGAATTGCTATTAGAAAAGCCATAGTACCTTAGATTGCTCCAGGCAAACACACAGAGATACAATACTAAACACTGTCTTTTGTATAAGAAAGGAAAGGAAAAAATCTCTTATGGGACGTGCTGCCAGTTGAAGCTGAAGCCCTGTCAAAACTGCAGCTCTTCTGTGGGAACACGCTGAAATCGAAAATCTTTGTGCAGCTGGGGTTTCTCTTCCCTTCAGTTTTCCACTTAAAACAAAAACCTAAGTGAAATTCAGTTCGCTGCAGATTTGCCAATGCATCATTTCACTCTAAGGACAGATTAATAATTTCTGAACTTATTTCAACTGAATTTCATGGCCAAGATATCCTGTAATTTTACACCTCCCCACAATGACCTTTATACTGTACTTCTTTTACAAAATATCACTGGTACCATTTTTTCCATTCCAACAAGCTTCAGGATACATATATCTTGATATTACTTTGGAATTACTATGGTGTGGAGTGCTCTGTAAATAATCAATGACATGTAGCTCGATCACTATAAAATTCTGAGCAGCAGAGTACTGAAGACTGTTCATCTTTAATGCATTTTTACAAGTCAAAGTTAACCTTTATGGAAGGTACAAGCTCATTTCTATAAATTCCTAAATCAGCCCTGCTAATATAACTCTGGAAAATCAGAAACTTATGATGTAACAATAGCAACCTACCTGCTGCACAATCTGACTTCCCCACAGAAAGTGCTGCAACAGAACAACTCATCCCCACAGCCTGAACACCCCAAAAGTTCTTTGATAATTTCTCTAAAAGCAGTTTCTGACACCCTTGGCATATTTCCTTTCAGTTATTCATGGAGGAAAAGAAGCAAATGCTGCTGTCACAGCTGAAAGTTTTTCCGAGTTTATATCCCACTGCCAGAACACACAAAGCACCCAAAGGGTACGTGATGCACCCAGAGGCACCAAGTAGTTAAACAAATCCCCCAGAGCCTTCTCTTCCAGAGAATATTAACACATTGATACACTGCCTGCATATAGATATCCTCTCTGAAATTGCAGTATTACATTTCTGGAAGGAGATCCCAGCATTCAGCTCCCGTACATCCCGGATTTTAGGAAGAACTGGTTACCACATAGGAGTGGTTGTTGTGTAGCACTGCTGGGGATAATTAGGAAAGTTCTTCTAGAAGGTGAAATATGCTCTCAGTTATGCTGGTGATCCAGGGCCCAGCTGGGTGCAGGACTGTCCACTGTGTCCATGAGCCCTTGACTTCCAAGCCTTTCCTTTGCCAGCAGAAGGTGCTGCCCTGGAGAGCAGGAGCAATGAGTACCCTACAGAAAACACACAGCCCGTGTAATTCATTAACTCCTGGTTCAACACCTCTCTTGGACAGGTATTCATTGCTCTAGACCTGTCTCCTCTTGCAATCAGCCTCTTATCCTTTGCTGTGCCCTGTTCCTGCTCTGTCAGTGATGGGTGTGGGACTTTTTGCTGCTGAGATCCACCACTCCTCACCAAGCTTCTTCCTGTTGCCCAAGGCTCTCCTGGCAGGGGCAAATTGCTCTTGAATTGCTCTTGCTGTTCCTCTGCTGAGGTGTTTTATTGCTTTTGCAGATATTGATCTGCTTTTGGAAATGTTGGAACCAAACGTCTCTTTCCATGAAAATGTCCAAGAGAAGAATTTCTTCAGGAATGATAAACTCCAAAACTCTTCTCTGACAAACTCCCTCTAAGCCACAGTTTTCAGAAGCAGAGGAATGATTCACATGGAACAGGCTACCAATAAAGACTGGAACAAGCCATAGTTGCTCACTATAACATGCTAGGAAAAGGGATATTCAGAGTTCTAAAGCAATATCTTCACAGCCTGGAGCCTCTAGGCTATCTCTGGGACCAGTATCTCCCATCTGCTCTCTGACAGGAAAGCTCTGTTACAGTAGAGGTGTGACAGGCAGTACAGTGACTGTGTTATTTTGGTGAAGTCGCTTTGCCATGTCAAACATAAAATCAGATTTCCCTGAAAACTCCTCACTAGATCTGAGCACAATTTTCTAACTTTCAGTTTAACAGGAGGCTCAATACTATAGGAAGCACCATTTCAAAGGGAATTGCTTCATTTCATTTACAAAACAAGACTATACTAAGATTTTCCCGCTGTTTACTCAGTGGAATATACTTTTGATTTTAGCAAATACAGTTCCTTCAAACTACATCAAAATTCCATTACAAATACAAAGTAATCAACAAAAAAGTGCTGATGCAAACACATCACCACACTACTGAGGATTTGGATAAACAATTGTCCAAACCCTTTGCCTGCCTTCTCCCCTGTACAGTTATTCTTTCACCTTTATTACCTGCCACTGCTAGATGAGAAAAGCAAGGGTTTTATTTGTGTTGTGGTGGCACATAAGAGCTCATCTCATAAATGAACCCCACTGTTTTATGTTATATAAACCTCACAGTAACACAAAATTATTTCTACAAATGAACACAGTTAAAATTTTAACAATCGGTCTCACATTGATCTACTCCTTCATCTCAACCTTTCCCATCACCGAAAATTGACTAGGATATAAACATGCAAAAGCAGAAATAAAGATTTTTAATAGGTCAGATCTCGATGATCTGGAGTAGCTTGGAGAAGGTCAATAGAGCTGTACTGATTTACAGCAGCTGAATATGCATCTGCCATGGCATACTGGCCCCAAATGTATGTATGGGAAGAAAAATTGCTACCAAAGAAAAAGGAAAGAAAAATCAGCAGTACTTTTATAATGTTTTACATGAATCCCTAATGTAAACAGCTCAATAAATGTTTTGAATCTCTACTGTAAGAATATAATGAATAGTGAAAATTGTGATGTTCTTTTGATGTAGTAAGTTGAGAGCTCTTAGTGAATCAACTTTATAATGAATTCTTTCAGATACTGATGAAAATGGTTCACTTCCTAAGGAACTTAGCTTGATTTTGAAATTAATGTGGTAATTTAAAACTACTTTGGTAAAAAAGGCTTAATGGCAGCTGAAACCTGAAAAGTATAAAAAAATGGAGGTTCAATGACTAAAGCATTTTCTCCTTCTGCTTTCCAGGTTTAGCTGATGGCTAAACAAGTGCTGTTTTCCAGGACTATTAGTTATTATCCCATAACAAATTGGTCAAGTTCAGCTCCTCATATGGTGGAAAGAAAAACTACATAAAAACCTCCAAATAAACTCTGGCTGCGATGAAAGTGGTGGCAGAACTCCATTATTTCCCATGTTCTCAGCTTGCTTCCAATCTTCATAAACTCACTGTAATGGCAAAAATTGAGCAACAGAAATGGTGGTAAACTGTGGACTGCCAGTTCTCTGTTATCTCATATCCCAGAGTCACAAAAGAACTGCAGTATTCACTCTTGATGTCTAAAATTATCAGCAATAGGACACATTCCTGATGCAATGTGAGAGATGAGGACAAGCAAAGGATTATTTTCAGAGGTTTGGATTTGGTCATCAGTGAAAAACTGTTCACATGACCACCAACAAGCTAATCTTATTTTCTCAATGCATGAGGAAATGATTCATTATCTAATCTTATTTACATCATGGGCATCCAAGTCATTCTCTTACTCTCTTTTTTAATCCTTAAATCCCAGCTAAATGGATTATGCCAGTACAATTCGTGTTTCGAAATCCTACCTCTGATTGCCTTCTGGGCAGAAATAAATACCATCATATGTATTCAGTCTAAACACTGGAGTCAAGTCCTCATGTGAGCTAAATTAGCAGAGCTTTTTCAGATGTATAGAAAGTTGCATCTACTTTATTTGTTTACAGCTATTGAAGTATTAGCTGCTACTGTAGGCAGAGAGAAATTCAGGACTCCTCAGGTATTTTCTTTACCAGCTGAATGTAGTTAAGCATCCTATTCCAACAATTTGTCCATACCTATTAAATATCCGTAACTATTAAATATACATTAAAAATAGCTCTCAGTGACACCCTGTTGGTACCCAGGTTAAAATAAAAGCAGCATATGGAAGTCTGAAGAGCAGAAAGGAGTAGAGGGAGAATCTAGATGGTTAATGAAAAACTTATACATGTGTATCTCCTCTATTTTTTTAGTGACCAAGTTAACCAAACAACCTGGAATGTTTCCAGTCAAGAGGCATACTTTTTCCTGAAAATCTTTATAGTAGCTTTGTTCTCAGAGAACACAGAATATTTTTTCCAAATACAATGTCTAGTTACAATACAAATCTCCTGGGAAATCTGGCCCATTCTTTTAGACCTTGGAAATCTTCTTCATACTTTTCTGGCTGCACTTGTTTACAAGGATTCATGAGAAATGTGGAAGCCACGTTTTTTTACCAGTAAGTGCACGAAGCAAACTGATTTAATGGTGTGTGGCTGCTGCAGAAACCACCTCTGTTCTTCCCTCTATCTCATTGAAACCCAGGCAGGACTTCTGGCCATGTCTCAGGATTTGGTCATCAGCAACTTAAGTCTAATTACTGCATAAAAGCACTGCCCTTGCTTCCAGTAAAATGGAAATAAAATGAGCTTGTCATTTGAGCCCTTGATTTTGTTATATGGTCTCCATGACCGTGTTATCCAGTGCACTCAGCATCTACAGGGAACCTGTCATCAGTGAGAAACTGAGGCAAAGATAAATTACATGACTTGCCCTGAAACTGAACTCAATTGAACTCAAACTGAACTCAAATTTCCTGAGTCCCAACCTGACAACTGCTGGAATCATCTGTCACTAAAATAATAAGAAATTTAGAAGAAATTTGTATGCTCTACCTATCCTCTTCTCTACTTACCTAGTATGGTGTTGCTTCACTCTGGATCAGTATCTTATACATTTTTAAGAACAAAGTGTCTTGATTTATGACAAGGTTCGTAATTCTGAATATGTCTAAATAAAAGGTTCCATGAAATCTTAGGAAGACTGTATGACAAAATGTTTGAGGGAAGAAAACTAGGCTTGGCTTTGTCCAGAAAATAGGATCACCCATATTTACCTGGACTGAAACTTTGTCTACATTATGCATGAATTATGGGTGTGGTTGGTTGGTTGGTTGGTTGGTTGGTTTGTTATGGTAGTATTTTCTTTTGGGTATTTTAGGAAAAATATGAGCTTGTACCTCTGAGGAATCAGACCAGCAATTTAGTCAGGATTTTTAACATTCTCTATATCCCTACTCTGCCACCCTCAAACTTTTTAAGAATTGTCTCTACATTTATTAAATAATACAAATGACACTAAAATAGGGCTGATAATTGAAACTTTGACAGATTTATTTTTTATAGAATAGCTTTGATAGCACCAATGTAAATGTGAAGGGCATAAAGGAAACATGAAATATAAAGCAGAAGAGAAGACAAATTCCAATGAAATCATCCAGGTTTTCAAGAAAAAATTCACTTACTAGTGTCCATGTCCTCACTTCCTATTGCAATGTCCTCTTCTATTCTCTTCGCAGAAAACTAGTGCATAAACTGGTATTAACAGAGATGCACTAAACTAAAAAGGGGTGATTTGGTAATGAAGTAGTTAACATGAAGAGGAAAAGGCCCTGGGTGTATTTGCCTGATCCAGCTCATGCTCTCTGTTCAACAGGCAGCAGCAGTGAAGAAGGTTGGTAAGATGCTAGTACACATTAAGAAAGAGGTATATCCGTAACAAAGCCAATAAAATTACATTTTTCACTATGTAAGACCCTGTGGTGGCAGACCAAATCCGGAATATAATGTCCAATTTTGGCCATGAGAGTGGAAGACGGATGTAAATAAAATGGAGAAAGTACAGCAGAGGGCAACCAACATGATTAATGTACTGGAGAATGCTGGCACAGTAGCTGAGAGAATGATGAAATGGGAATTATTTAGCCTCAAGGAAAGGTGATTAGGAGGTGAAGTGACTGAAATATTTAAACTACCTATGGGTTATTATAAAATTAAGCTTGAAGGTGAATTTGAAATTCTTTGACAGACCAGAAATAAGGGAGGCAGGATTAAATACACATGACATAAATGGCCTCACAGGTCACTGGGGTGCACAGGTTGGCTGCATGAGATGCCAACATCTGGAAACTGCAGTGCAGGCTTTGTGCTCCAACGTGTGGGTACACAGGGTCTTTGAACAACCTGGCATTCCTGGCAGCAGCTGAAGGCTCAGTCAGTGACAGCATCAGCTGCAAACTCCCTTCTGGGCAGTGAGATTGCTCAGTCCAGCTCATATCCATGTGGAGATGGTTCCTGGAGCCCAAATGGACCAGTCAGTCCCTTGCCAACAGGACTGGTTTAGGGGGTAACAAACTCTGCATCACTGGATGCCATGCTCTGAACCCGGGGAGGGGGAATCCTTCACACCAACCTTTGGCCACCCAAGGAAAGGCAAGGCACCCACTCTGAGCTGCTCACCTGAGCTCCCACTGCAGGCACTGCAGAGGGGAAGAGAAACTGCCAGTGCAGAGCTTCATGCAGGTGCCCAAGGCAGGTAGGATTGGTTGCTCTCTGGAGGTGTCTTTCTCTTCCCATTGCCTCTCTGGCAGCCTCACATGGAACCAGGCTGGAATCCCAGTGCTTGACACGTTTTTGGCAACCATTGCCTTGATGCCTCTGAGCTGACATGAAGAGCAGAGTCCATGAGCACACAAGAAAAACAGAGGCCACTGAGAAGTGGGGGCTGGAATTTAGACCCGGTAGATGGCATTGAAAACAAGATTTAAGTCCCCAGGGTGAAGTGAGGGAGATGATGAGGAGAGGTAAAGAGTTCAAGCTCACTTATAGTCATTCAGGAATCTGGGAGTTAAGCAAAAATTTTTGATGAACAAACAGTTCAGTTTGTCACTGATGGATGAAGGCTCTGAATCTGCATTGAGGCAGTCCTGACATGGTACTTAAACAATGCAGACTAAGAAAAATAAACTGTACGTGAACAAAGAAATGAAGAGGACACAGTGGCTATTAACAGTGAAATATGATGCTTTTAATTAGCAAATGCTAATTGTAGGACTGGATATACAGTGGAATGGAAACATTGAATCTCAGGTGAAAGCAGGTGATAGCAAAATACTATTAATCTGAAAAGGTATAATGAGAAAAACAAAGTAAGAGAAAATGGAAAGGCTGATTGTTCCTTCCAGCAAGAAAATGTTATTATCAATAAAAAAAATTAAGTGAAGCCTATTTTTTCTGTATTGGAACAAATTTTATACTGTATGTGTAATGCTTGGATTATATTTTTTGCATTAAGAAGCCTAAAAATGGATAATATTAATATCCAAAATAATATAGACTTGAGTAAATCATGGAAACCCAGTAATACAGAAAAAAAAACCCCTGTACATTTCACAGTCGTGATAGAAGCAGGAGAAGGGGAACATGAGAAGGAAGAACTGGAAAGAGAGTTATATGTATAAGTAAATGTTCAAAACAGAATATAAATATGTAGATAGATTTAAAGATATCAAAAAATGTATCAGGCAGGATTACCAATTTTTACAATTTGAAAACTACATTAGCAATAATTGGAGAGGGAAAAAACAGTAGCAAATCCACAATTTCTGAAGGACTCTCTCTATTTCAGAGTCCGTTGGGTTTATCTCCCACCTGCATGAGATGCAAGAAGATCATGATTGCCCTAGATTTTGTTTCCAAAAAATGAACAAAGCTGAGCAATAAAACACACAATTAGAATTCAGTGATCATACCATTAGATCTGAAATATTTGTAAGGAAAAGGCAGTGACATCATGTAATGCTGTTATTACAGTTAGACTCTAAAAGAACGTAGAACAAATTTTAAAAAATGTCTTGTACAAAGTGTTTGACAGAAAAGAGATTATGGTGTACTGGTAAATATTTAAGAGCAGATAAAGACGATAAAATCAAAATTAATTCCATCAGAGCCCACCAGATTGCAGCTGAAGAGTTTGGAAGCTACATACAGTTTTGCTGAAGCATAAAATCACAGATAAACAGAAGTAGTCACAAATACTGGGAAAAAAACCCATTAACATTAGTGTCTGCACCATACCCAATCTATTGATTTTTTTTTTTTTTAAGGTAACATAAAATGGTTTGATTTTACTGGGTGGAAACATAAACTGAATGTGAAGACAAATTGCAGATATTGGGACTATTTAGACTAAAAAAAAAGATTGAGAGGTTATGATAAAAGCTAAAAAAGCAGTTTAACAGCCCTGCTCAGCTCCTTATGATTGTGTTTGTCCTTCCAGAAGTACAAGGAAAACACAATGAGACTGAACAGTTGCAAATTCAAAACCATTAAATTGATAACACTGGTACTGCTACCTCACCAAGACTCTGAATGTGAACTGCAGCAAACAGGCAGTTTGTGCAAGATCATTCTTTTTTTTCCTTCTTTGCAATTGCTTTGAAGCACTTTGCTTCAGAGTCTGCACCAACCTTCACCTACCAGGGCTGGTAGGAAAGGATGACTGGCCACAGTTATCCCACAACTGCACCTTTGCCTGCAGGAGCTGGCATAGATTGTTGTTAAAGCATTGGACATTGTAAATCCTTGTGAGTCAAACTGGGCAGTCAGGTTTTCTCCTTTGTGTGCCTTTTACAGGAGACAATAAACATCCTTCTTAGAGAAGAATGAAAGAATCCATCCCTACTGCAAGTACTAAAATTGCACATATGTGTGTGCACAATGCATGCACATTAAAGAAACACATGGGTTTTGCTGTGGAAACATAATTGTCATAAACTTAAAAACATCTAGACAGAAAGATGACTCCTATCCTTACTTTCACCTTCCTATCAGAGAAGAAGGATGATAAACTGGCTCCCTTTGATAGCTCCAGAGGAATGGCAGCATGTTTCTGCTCACACTGACAGGGAAGGACCTGACTGCTTGAAAAAATAGTGGTTGCCAGCTGTGCTCTGAGTAAAACTAGGGTTGGTCTGATAAAACTGGCAGTCCAAGTGCAAGATAGGAAATGCAGCCTTTGCAATATCCTGTAAGGAGAGGCTGAGAATTATTTCACATATTTTATCAAAACTGAAATCTGAACATGGTAGGTGTCTGCAAAGAGTGGAGGCTAATGTGGGGGTGCTTCAAAAACACAGACTCACCGTTGGGAGGCCCCTGGGACAGTCTGTCTCTTTCATCTTTCACAGGACCAAATGTGAACAAGCTGTTGATGTAGCAACAGTTTTTCTGTTCCCCAGCCCGTTTGCTCCGTGCCTTCTGGAGGAGCACGAGGGGAGGGCGGTGCTGGAGACATCACCTGAAATGCTGCTGTGACCTGCAAGGCTGAGCAGCTCCTTCCCACAGACAGTGATGCAGGGAGGGATGGAGGCCCTTGGCTCCACCAGCCAAGTTTTGGAGATTCTCCACCCTCCTGGGCCACTAATGTAGAGGACAATGAGAAGGGTGCCAGCTGAACACTGTGCCTCAGTTTCCCACTTACAAATGAGGACAGCAAAGCATTTCTGTTGTGTAGGGTAGGATAAGCCTCATCATTACAGCCTAGAGTGTGTTCTGATATCTCAAGCAGGTAAACACAGATGAACTGCACACCATTATCAATCTTAAGATGGCAAAGAAGAATTTAGGCTGTTACAAGGCTTTAACCTTTTTCTCCCACTTTGCCTTCCACTCAGAATGCCCCAAACACACACTGAGGGAATAACACTGTGATGGCAGCTAAGGAAGGGCCAGTGGGTACTGAAGTGTGGCTTTGTCAGTTCAATAAGCTGCTGCTCTTGCAAAAATGGCTGCAGTCTCTAAACTTAACCCCTGAGAACTTCAATTATTTTATCCACCAATCTTTTGGATTACTGACACCCTCTAAGGGAAAAGCTGTTGTCTTAGATTAGCCAAAGCAGCTCCAATGCTGTCTTCCTTAGAGGCGGAGGATGACTTAGCTGTCTTATCCTTGGAAAATCTATATAATCCGAAGATTAATCCAGAAGACCCTGATCTCTTTGCAGCAAAAGGCCATTCCTAACAAACTGCTTTCTTTCTAGCAAAGCTTGCTCTTCACTTTCTCTTTCAGCCTAGAGTAAAAAGAGCTGTAATTGTCCTAATAAAAGCATTTTAGTGTCATGGATAGCAACTGTCATAATACAATTTCTTGCCTAGATAAAATTTATCCAGAGAATAAAATGGTTCCTACATTCCTTGCTATGGAAAAAAAAAAAAAAAAAAAAAAAAAAAAAAGAGAGAGAGAGAGAGAGCTAATTGCTATCAGTTAAATGAAAGCACAGAGGAAACTGGATGAACATCTTTCCCTTGGATCTCCTACATGTATCTTAGGCTACAAAATACTTGGTGCTGTATGTGTGTTGACTTGAAAATCATTGTGGGATACAAAATAATGCACAGTGCCTCTCTGAGCTGCTTCATTAACCTGATTTACCTCCAAGGTTCCTGTTTCAGGCAAGTCTGCTAGTCTTGCATGCAAAGGGATCAGCCACAGCACTCTGCAGCCTGAGCCGAGCCTTTTGTCCTCCCAGTAAGAGGGAATAAAGTACAAAACAAAAACAAACCTTCCCTGCAAAAGTAGCCTGTCAAATTAGCAGGGCATTTCAAATACAAAGATCTTCAAATCCTCACTTCTGCTCTATTTTAAAGACGGAGGAGAAAAGCCTCATTTAGCAACAAAACACAGTCCTTGACACACGGCTTTTAAAATAACTAATCGATCAATCTCTCCCTCCCTCTGTCCGTCTTTTAAGAGAGAAGATTGAATGTAGTTTGAAAAGAAATGTCCAAGAAAGCTCATCTGTGTGACAAAGCAAAAGCCAGACCAAAAGCAAACAGTAAAAGCTGAAAATGCCCCTGCTCCTCCGGAAAATGTAGGAAAAGAGGCAGAGTCCTGGGGCAGGGTGTGGGATCTCCACGGGTTGTCGAGGTCCATTGCAAATGAAGCCACATAAGGTATCTCACCTGCTCCTACCAGTGACTGTGGGACATTTCGGAGTGTGACCTTTTCAAATGTACATAAAACACTGCAGATCGTCTCCTCTCCTGAGGGCATCTCTAGCATGAAACTGAAGGTGGCCTCACAGTTGGCAGAAAGTGTGTGGGGCTTTCTATTTACATTTATTTGTGTACAGACACTGGCTGGTTTGCTGCTTTTTCCAAATTACTGCCCTCTGCATTTCCTTCATTTTACATGCACTGCTGTTAAATCACTTTTTCTGATAAATATGGAAACTTGATGAGTTGAAAAAAATCCTTCCATGTCAATTCTGCAGTTCATATTCATGCTGAGATTGTATCTAATTTTGAAAATCTTCACACTTGTGCCCTGCCATCATGTGTAATCTTTTATGCATGGCTACCTCCACTGCTGCTGAAGCAGTTGCTATGCGACAGATGAACCTGCTCCGTGGGGCCCTGACATTAGTAAAAGCAAATTGACCACAGGAGCACTAATCTAGCATGAAAAGCAGTTGGTGCCGTGCATTTCCTAGAGAAGGATTACCTAATCAACAAGCAAAACCTCCTTTTAAACGTGAGCTGAATTACCTGGGTCTGGATTTCCCTGTTTCGCACCTTTTTGCTGCACCAAACCATCCTGAAGAGGGAAGCCTGCAAAGGTGCATCACTCAAGAGGAGCAGGGACTCACCTCGGACCAGATTCTTCAGCTCTCACCCTGGCCTGCTGGCAAATTCATCATCTGGACTGATAGTTCCTGTAACTTCTCTCTCCAAGGTTACCAAAAACTGGTAATGAAGACAAATAAAGACAAAAGATGGTCAGACCACAGTGAATGTCACCCTCTTATCACCTCACCCATAAGCCACATGAACTTTAAGTGTCAAGGAAGGGTTAGATGGGAAAGTGGTCACCTAATCCACAAGGAACCCAGGGTATAATGCCTGCTGCTCTAAAAGCACCTCAGCACACAGCTGCCTTTCTTGGAGAAAGTGATCTCAGGAGAATTATACTTTGCCAGCCAGATCACTACTAACATCATTATTAGTGATTTAACCCTGCAAGTACTGGGCAATTTTCTTTGAATCCATCACCAAACATATGATCATATTAGAGAAAATGAGTCCTGACTCACATAAAAGGTCAGCTGACCTCTATCTGGATGTTTCTGAGGATAAGGCTGATAATCTACTGTTTTCTCCCAGAGGTAAAAAGGCTTTTTAACCCTTATCTTGCCACAGGAGAACAGAGTTGTTGGAAAAAGCGACTTCAAAAGCCACTTTTGAAGAGGCAAAGATTTTATCATGGAAAAAATTATCAGGAAAATTACAGGCAGGATCCTCCACATTTGGGAGATCCAAATTTGCCCAAGTGAGGTGTCTGCAACTTCATTACATCCCAGTGAGATATGATTTTTTGCATAAAAGAGTTTCCCCCTGCCCTTCTGTTTCTATTGTGGAGCACCACAAAGAAACCCAACAATCCAGTGTGCAATGTTCCAGCGTGTTGGAATCCTAAACCTGGATATTACAGAAACAGTGTCTCAGCTAGAAGACCTAGGATTGATACAGCCAAGGTTAAGGTCATCTCTTGACCACATTTTGAATACAGCCCAGTTTGTACCAACAGCTCAACATGCTTAGCACTCAGTGTAGATAAGGAGAGAATTTGATGACATCTTCATGGAGATAATACTGAAAACTGTTGCATCACAAGCCTCAGAAAAGGAGCTCAGATAGGAAAAACAGAGATCACCTCTTACAAAATCTTAATCTCTTCCTTAACTCTTCATTTTCCTCAGCTTCTGAAAACAACAGCAACAACAACAAATCTTGCTGTTCTTGAATTAATCATTTCATTTAGCTCATCAAATGAGTTTTATTTCTAGTGCTGCTACTGCTTATGACTAACTCCTGTTAAGGCTCATGGTACAAGGGTTACTGACTATTCACGGAGTGATGCCAAGGGACTTCATGGTACAGCTTCCATTAGCCTTGATAGGATGCACACAGATAAATCCCACCCTGAATATTTAACCTCCACGGTCTCTGTCTCTTCTGGTCTGTATAAATTGTCTTGAAGAGGGAGGTAAATAAATGCAGCTATGCTGCTTAAGCACACAGAGCAGAGATGCAGCACACCTGCACTCAGGTGGGTCCTCCCCACAGCCCCTCACTTCCCCACACACAGCAGCACAAGAGAATTCTTGCCAGCAGCTGAGCCTCTGCCCCGTGCAAGGCTACACTAACAGCCTCCTGTGCAGGACTGTCTGCTGCCACACGCAAGGAGCCATCATGTTCTGTGTTCTAGGACTGCTCTTTAGACCCATCCCAAAAGAACCAAGATCATGTGTGGGACAGGTGAGAGCCTGGCAGGTGGGAGTTCAGCTCATAAGCATAGAGGAGTTATTTATTTCATACCAAACCCGTGCTCTAGCACAGGTCTCAGGGCATCAGCAGACATCAACCAGTGGCAGCACCACGGACTGGGTAAGTTCAACAAAGAATTTCACACTGTACTTTTTGCTGTATACACTGACTGCAAAGCAACCTCTGCACCACAGAACCCCAGCCTGGTGAGCAGAACTCGGTCCCCAAAACTCTCTGTAGTTTCAGGCCAATCTTCCCTTCCCATGTCCAGAGTTCACAGAGGTTACCACGTGCTGTACATCGGTCGCCACCCAAGTTCTCATCCAGAAGGGGCTGAACAACTTTAGCTGGTAGTACAGGGGAGTCTTTAGCTTGCTAGTGAAGGCAACCAATGCCTCCTATGAACCAGATTAAATATTCCTAATTTGCAATGCCACTGCAAAACTGCTCCTCTGCCAGTTGGAGCTCCTATTGTTTTCATGACCAATTTAAGTACATCCTTTCTTGCCTCAGGTTTAACTAATTCTTCTTTTCCTCCTTCACTCACCCTTCCCACAGTAAGCATGCACGCAATTCAGTGCCTATCCTTATGAAGAGGAAATTTATACTCATCTGGTCTTGACTTGAGTAGGCTCAGCAAATATTTAGGATGGGTTATGGGCAAAGGAGAAGAGCTGTGCAAGGCAGTTCCAGTTCTAGAAAGCCATAAAGGTGCTTCAGCACACCACTCCACCTGAGCAAAGGGTGCTTCAGTGGAGGTTCAGGGCTACACTGAGGCTGCTGTTTCCAGATTTGAGTGCACCATCTGGGTGTAGGAGCTTGGGCAGGTGCTAGCTCAAGGCTTTCTTTGCTGTACTTCAATACACAGAATAGACACATCCCCACTTGTCAGGCAGGCTCTCCAGTTCCCCCTTGTCACCCTTCTGTCCTTTCCAGCACCTGTTTCAGCTTGACTTTGTTTTCCTTGAAGGCAAATGATGAGAATTATAAGGGTGAGATTGTTCTGAACTCATCAGTGTTTAGTACAATGGTCCTAATACTTGCCTCTTTCTCCTGGAAATACCTCTCTTAATGGATCCTGAGACCACATATGGGGCTTCTGCCCATTCATGTTAATTTAATCTCTCCCATTGTTCATCAGAGCTTTTTTTCTGCCCTAACAGCCACTTCTTTTTTTGGAGCAGGGACACAAATTATCATTAAGGAGGGCAATGCTCAAACCCTCAAGGGCTACAATTAGGTTTCAGGGTTCCGTGTGGGAGGACTGCACCAGAATACTATAATCCTTTCTTTATTCTTTAATGATCATTACACTCTCAATGTATTAATAAAACTCATTTCCTATCCTTCTGGATATGCAAGACAAAAGTAATTGAAACAAAAAATTAAGAAGCTCTTTTTGTATACAACAACAACAAGGGTCCAAATTCAGTTTTCAGTAAAGCCCCAACAGCTTGACTCTGTGCCCAAAAATATCATTTAAAAATCTCATGGAATCACAGAATGTTCTGGGTTGGAAGGGACCTTAAAGATCATTTGGTTCCAACCCCTTTGCCTCGGGTAGGGACACCTTCCACTAGACCAGGTTGTTTAAAGGTCCATCCAACCTGGCAGTGAACATTTCCAGGGATGGGACATCCACAGCTTCTCCGGGCAACCCTTGCCAGGGCCTCTGCACCCTCACAGGGAAGAATTTCTTCCCAACATCTAATGTAAGTCTACCATTTTCAATTTAAAGCCATTGCCACTTGTCCTGCCACTCCAGACCTTTGTCCAAAGCTCCTCTCCAGCTCTCTTGTAGCCAGTTCAGGCACTGGAAGGTGCTCTGAGATCTCCCTGGAGCCTTCTCTTCCCCAAATTGAACAATCCCAGCTCAGCCTGTCTCCACAGGAGAGGTGCTCCAGCCCTCTGATGATCTTTGTGGCCTCCTCTGGACTCATCCCAGCAGGCCCTTCTGTGACCTTCTCTCATATTTTGGTGCCTCTGAGAGTTAAGTTTCTGTCCCTTTCTATACAGCTCACCAAGGACTAGGAACAAGGCTGGGAACAGAAATGCATGAACTTCAAAGTCAAAGATGGGAGGAGAGGAGTGTACTAAAAAATTTGAAGCCCAAACTTATATGTTTCCTGTGATGAAAACTAATTATAAAATCAGAATGCATTACCATAATTGTTTATATCTGTGTTTTAAGGAATTTGCTGTCTTCTGAATCTAATAAACGGAGGAACTGAAGCTTGACTGCTACAACAGTTTTTAATCTGTTTGGAAATTAATCCAAACAATGAAGAAATGCTTTCCAGTACTACAAGAAAACGTTACAGTAAGGAAAGAAAATGGAAGGGAAAGAGAAACCTTTAAAGAAAGAAAAAATAAAAAAAGAAACTAACAAAACACTTTATTATTAATTGGGGATAATTAGGGGCAGAGTGTTCCTGCTTCACCTGGGGTGCAGGATGGGAAAGGAGGGCATAGAAAACATTGCCTTTGGCTCTCTGACCCCACTCATCCCTGGCAGATGCCTTACATTGCTCCCCAAGGAAGCTGGGAGCCAGGGGCCCTTGTGCACTGGCCAGGAGGGGTTGGCAGGTTACAGATGGGGTATTATGATCCCACCCCTCATAAGGACTTGTGAGCTCCACAGTCTCCCTAAGGTTCAGCTGCAAATGAATAAGGTACACCCTTGGCAAGCTAAATGTGAAATAATCTGTCAAGTATCACCAGCTCTGTGTTTTCAGCCCTCTCAGCAAGGTATCCTTCAAGCACCTGCTCATACCTCTGCAGCTGAGGCAGATTAATTCAAAGGATGAAACATCAGGTAGAGAATAATTGCTTAAGAGCAGCCAAAGCAGACAGAGGTTTAGTATAAGTATGTTTAGAATTAGCACAGATCCTTCATCCTATTCTTGGCCATAAAAGTGAAATTAGTGGATTTCCCATATCTCTCACTCCTACAGCTGTTCACCTCATCACGTTGTGCACAGAGTTGTTAGAGCTGCCGAAGATTAAACAAGTTTTTGGCAGAGACTGCAAGGTAGGCAGTTTTCTGTCAGATGGGGAGGACTGTGTAGGAGGTTAATAATATCAGGCACACCCAGTGAGAGCAGTCATGGCACAGAGACCAATAAAAACCCTAAAATCAACAGCACTTTTGAAATTCATCTCAACCCAATTTTTCACAGACATGGTCAGGAGGCTTTCGTTTGCTTCCTCATGAGAGCATGTTTGTATCACCTGAGCTCAGCTCATTTCTGTAGTTCAGGGTCAGCAAAGTCCCCAAGATCTGAATGAGCAAAGAGAGTAAATAAATGGTGTTTTTATCCTATTCATGACCTTCCAGGTGCACACACAAATGCAGCAGTTGGGAGAAGCAGACCAATTGTTAGTGTTTACCTGTGTTACACCTTTACAGGTGTTTACAGCAAAACCCAGCTTTGGTTCCAGTCTTTCCAAACACAGAAACATGCACAGCCTCCAGCAGGAGCAAGCCTGCTAATTTCATGGTGCATCTCCTCTGCCTAAAGCTGAGTGCTGCTGATCCCATGCCTGGATGCTGTGGCTCTCAATCCAATATTTAGCACCCACTTAATTATCAGCCAAGAACAGTAAACTCAGGACCTCCACACTGTAATATTGCAGGGATTGATCCAGAAACTCTCTAAACAGAAGTTCTATCTCTGACTCAGAAACAAATCCTCTGACATTTTGTCTGAAGAAGCCAGCTAAAAATATCCTTTTAATCATGATTTGGCCAAAACAATCTTTAGCAAGGGTGAAACAGGGAGTGCCCAAGCCTTGCTGTACAATGAATATGCCAAAAGTCCAGCTGGGTGCCCAGCTGAGGCAGCAGTGGTTGCTGAAGGCAGAGGTCAGCTGGTTATCCACAAGGGAAGGTACAGTGAGGAGAATTTCTCACACTTCTCAGCTANTTCCTGAGGATGAAAGTAGCATTTGTGGCTTGCTGGGGAAAAAAAAAACTAAGAAAGAAAATGAAGCTTGCTAGAGGACATTCTGTTTCTAATCCAGCTTGTGTGCATCTCCCACATGTTCCTGAAATTTCTGCAGCAATAGGTGTTTGTTGTACTCCTGTATGGAATCTCAAACAGCTTTATAACAGCATCTCCTTGGATGTCTCATTATGCCTAAAAACAGTCGGGCTAGAAGTGTTTGCTTTCTTTCCTTTTTGTTTCAAGATTTAAAAAGGCAGCTGCTAGAGATCGATTTTCAGTTTTTAAAATACTCCACTTCTAAATAATACAGCATCATGTGCCTCTCAGATGGAGATCACAGTTTGGCTGTATGCTTAACTGAGCTGCTTTCCTTGGGAAAACATCACAGCTGGGATGTGACCTGCTTCTAGGCTTTGATTTCATTTCTGCAAGGAAGCAGTCCACCACAGCTTGTTAGCCCTTTGAGCAGGATTTACGTATTACTGACTCGGGCCAAGCACAGTGTTAGCCCTCAATAATAATAATGAGTTGTGAAAGGAGTTCGTAACTGGATGTGTGAGATAAAGAATATTTAAAGAGCAAAGGTTGACAATATTCTTGGGGATAATGGCATTATTTCCAGGGAATCTCTGTTAGCAGCATGTAGGAGAGGAATTTGTCCCTGACAGACCACAGTGCCAGTCTGCACCTACTTTATTTTCCCAGCCATTATCCAAACAGCATTTCTTCTGCAAACCCTTTGGAGCCATAGACTTTTAGAAAACACAGACTCCCTGGAGGATTTTAGCCTACCAAATAAAATAAAGTAATTAGATGCAATACAATAAGACATGAAGGTAACAAAGCCAGAGACTGATTAGTAATACCTATGCAAACCTGGCTGTTTGAAAAGTGCTACAGATTTTGTTGTACAGTCTTCCTGCTAGGACAAGTACTTTGTAAGTAATCACAATTTTGCTGCCTCAGAAAACGTGATTTCAGCTGCTTCCTGCTCAATATAGTGAACACAGGAATACTTTTCCACAGTGGAAAAAATTTCAACCAGAAATCTGTCAATTTTAACAACTTTCTTCCAGGTGCCCTGCATAGCTGCTCACACAGTGTATTCTGCATGCTTTAATGAACTGTTTGTTGTTGCTACAACAGGAAGCTCTGGTGTGAGGATATGAACTCCCTGGAAATACCTCATGCATGGGGAGCAGCACTCTTTTGACCTCTTGCAGCCTCTTCATTTTCTTATTCTCCTCATCAAAAGATTCACGCACTGAAATCAACAAACCCAACGTTTTTGCATTTGAATCCTACACAGACATCAGCTTTATTTCCTCCCCCCCCACACCCCAATTTTCTTTTGTACATCTTCCTGTGCCTGTGAATGCCCAGAAAAAGCTGTAGAGTATATCCTTTTGGGTCCCAATTAAGATTCTGAACTGCTGTTCTCTGTATGATAACAACCTGAAGTGCTGACAACACGCTACCTGTCAACAGGCAAATGAAGGCCAACCATCTGTTCTACTATAAATTGTCTCCATTACTCTCAACTTGAAAATCTGCTTTAAAGACTCCCCAATTATCTAGTAACCTGAGCCAAAGGATGAAGTGTTATTTTAACTAAAATCGTCATTGTGTACAAGAAAAATAAACATAAAAAGCTCTGAACAAAGAAAGATTTTTGAAAAGTTGGTTTATGTCTGATTTTGTGTGTGTAGCTCTGATGTTTGTGATGGAGCAGCTCAGAGTTGCAGAAGAAAAGAGTATCAGATTGCTGGTGGTTGAAAACCTGAATTTCAGTGGATAGGGAGCTGGCTATACCCTCCTGCTCAGAAGTTTCTTCTCAAACAGGGTTGATTTTATGCCAGTTAAGCTGGGCTTGCATCTAGCCCCAGAATGTTCATGTCTGAAAGTAAAGATCAGTGAAACCAGGCACTAAAACAAGGGTTCAGCTTCTGCCTGATTCCCTGTCCCTAGAACATTCCCTATTCCTCAGGCTGTCTCCAAGCCCTTGTGTTTCTGGTTGGGTTCTCTCTTCTGTGCATTCCCTGACACCTCTATGGGGAGTTTTAAATGGGACCCAGTAGAGAATTTATGTGGATATAAATGAACACCTGGGCTGATAATATAATCCAGATTTCCCCTATTCAGTAACCAAAAACTTGCATGAGCAGCTGGGGCAAGCAAGCAGGCCAGTCTTAAAAGCTGCTCAGAGGATTCATCTACTGATCACACCCATTTAACTACATGTAATAGTACTCAAGATTTTGAACACAGGACTCATTACACCTCCATTTTACTGACAGAGCCAGAAAGCTCAGGAGACTTCCTATGTACAGAGAAAATAAATTTTAAAACTATCCATACTTTTTAATGTCTAGAGATTACAGATAGCAAAGATACCATTGACTGAAGGAAAAATAGTAGAAAAGTACTTGGGTTTAGCTTTGCAGATGCAAGACTTAGGATATGGAATTCCACTGGAAAACCTGCAGGCATCTTCAGAACCCTCTTCAGGTGCAGGTGGTAAATCAAAGTTTTAAAGACAGCAAAGAAGAAAATCCAAAACACAGAGACATAAGCATGTAAATGTTTTTGTCTCTCTGGTGGCTTTTACAAGACCATTCACCTGTATAACGCCCTATTGACAAGACAATGGTTGCAATTTGCAGGACTGAAATGACACAGAAACACTCCAAAACACTTAGCAACAAAACAGCAGTACTTGATCCCATGCTATGGATCCAGCAACATGAAATAACTGCTTTTTATACATCCTTGTGTTGGAATAACAGTTTGTGCTCCGTGGTATTTACTAGGGAGGTTAAACACAAGGAAGAATAAGATGACACTGTTGCCTTCATTATGAATGACTTTTTGAAGGTTCATATTACTTCTTCTATACAAAAGAAAGGCAGGAACTTATAGACTGTATTAGATATTTCCAAGAAATTCAGAAAATGAGGCAAGGGTAAAAACTGATTTAAGGACTCAGACTCATTTCAGTGTAACCACTGTAATACATAAATGAATCAGATCATTGCCCTTCAATACAAGGTGTAGCCTTCAACAGTGGTACAAATTTGTGTTTGTCATGGCCCTTGAGATACTGTTTCCCATTTATGGACTTTATTTTTCCTCCAAAAGATGTCTGCCTCCTATTTTGATATACTAAATTACTTTGGGTTTTGCTGGCTGGCTGCCCTGATGGCAGTTTTGGTTTCTGATTAGGTTTGTCATTCTCCTTTGTGAAATCCACAGCCAATATTTTGATCCAGTGCAGTTGTGTTTGCCTTTTCACCAGCACCACCAGTCTGCACTTGCTGCTGGCATTTACAACTTCCACTGGTGCAAGTAGTCCTAGGAATAAACACATACAAGTATTTCCAAAGAGTAAAATGCAGAACTATTTGCATTTCTGCCAGCTTCCTGTGGTATATAATCTGAAAATATGCAGATTGCTTCAATTTAGTTACCCGCTCTGGCAGCTATACCCAGTACGTGTTCCATGAGTTTTATATCACCCAAAGCAATAGAGGATCTCTCCACACACACTTCAGCCTCTGACCACCTCCCTGTAGTCAGGAAATCCTCAGTGAATGGTCAGTCAGTACAGCCTCATTCAATAAGTGACTCATCCAAGAGCTGGTCCACCTCCAAATAAAGGCCGTTACTATCTTGAGCCAAATTGGAACAATATCCCATTATCTTAAATTTAGAATTACATCTGAAACAAATCTGGAGAGAATATAGGAAATCTATTTTATTAAATCTGTACCAAAGTCCCAAACCAAGGACTATTTTACATTATCAAAGAGAAAGCGTGTGAAGAGTACCATTTCTCTTGTCTGAAACCAAAATAAGGCTAAATCAGGCACCAAATGTAGCCCAGGTTAGATCTCACAGCCAGACACCCAGACCTCTGTGCTATTTCACACCTACATTCAATACTCACATCTCTAGTCATCAATTATTTGGAGATTTGGGGCAGGGGGAAGATATCCAAGAATAAAAGTCTAAACAAATAAAGTCAAGAACTTGTTTGCATCACACAATTTCTTACTCTGTGGACTACAACGATCTCATTTCTTGTTGCTTCAGTTAGGACCAGTTCATAAAGGACCTGAGTATCACCTTCTAAACAAATATGTCAAAACAGCAAACCAGCAAAAAGTGAAATACATGATACATAAATACCTATTAGCTGCTGTAATGTACAGTAGGGAAGGAGGAAATGTATATTCAACTATGTGACAGGTATTTCAAAGCACCACATAATTAGCTTTGTTTAGTTATTTTAATTTTGTTTTTATTGGCAAGATGCAGCATGAAAAAATCTACTAATTAGATAGGAAGTTCCCCTAAAGACATCTATCAACGGTTTCTATTAATACAAGCAACTGTGAGTAAGTAGGTAGGATGCAAAAACGTTCAAAACCAACTTTTAGTTAATTAAATTGAGGTCTGGATGCAAAATACTTTTCCCCCATCAACAAATGTTCAGTCACATTTCTCAGAAAATTGGAGTGAAAAATAATCCTAAATCTGAGGAACCTGTCAGAATTTAGATTTCTATCTACTTTATTTCTCATAACTTCAACACAGTAACACCAAGTGTATTATCTCTACAGCTTCCTGAGCTCCACAGAGGAAGCCACTGCTACCAGTAGTGAGAGCTGTGTATTCCTTGTTACAGGCATTACAAATGTGTAGGATGGCAGAGCTTTTTTAACACTTGCACTCCTTGGCCTTATGTAGTTACAGGTTAATAGCAATGGCAGTACCACCCACTGCTGAGTCTGGCTTCTCCCAGACAGAAAACCAGCATCTTGGGTTTTTTTCCTTCCTTTAACTAAAAAATTTGAACAGACCTTATGGGCTACTTAGGCTGGCCAGCCAGCAACTGGCCAGGCTGCCAGCCAAGGGCTGTTGGTCACTTGGGATTAAATGGTGCAGGAATGCCTCCACAGCCTCCAAGGAAAGATTTGGGTTTGGTGGCCTTCAGTAATAGATGGCCATAACTTGAATACAGTGTCCTCTGGTTCTACTGGTGCTGCAGAGCAGCAGGGAAGGAAGCAGGGCAGTAGCAGATGACTGAGTGCATCTTCACAGAGCATTTAGAAGCTTAGTGCTGTTCTGCCTGGGCAGTCCAGAAAGGGCAGAAAACAGCCACATCCTCTTCAATGCAGGCTGGAGCAATCCCCAGTGGGCCCTTTGTGTGGAGCCTATGTAGACACCTGGCACAGGGCATGAGCACCACAATGAGAGTGCAATTGAATCCCTGCTGGGCTTAGCTGGGATGTTTGCCTGTGGGTGCTGGGTGCAGGAACCTGCTGGGGCTGGGGAGGGCAGACAGGGTGGGCACCGCCTGGCAGGGGCAGAGGCAACATGGACAAGCACCTAAGCAGCAGAGGTAGTCATGGATGCCAGGAGTCCCCCCGGGCCTGTGACCAGGCTCCGGGTGAGCAGGCAGCAGCCCAGCACGGAGCCCGGATCCGTGCGGAGATCTGGGGGAGCGTCTCCTTCCCACACGGGGTGGGGACGCCTGCGAGCCGGGCGGAGTCCGCCTGTGTGGGGAGGGAAGGATGCAGAGCCACTCGTGGGGGACTGGCACGGCAAGGTCTGCTGAAGGACAATCAAACAGAGCCTGTTCTACCTACAGATCTGGTGCTGAGAGGGGCAGGTGAATCTCCAAGATTAAAGAGAAACCCTGCTTTAATTCCTGCTGTACGCATCCGTCATGCAGGTAGTGGGAAAAGAAGAGACGAAGAGTGAATTTGCTAAACAGATACAGCACACGGGGCTCTGCGTAGCATTTCTCTTCACATTTAGAAAATAACTAGATCTCATGCTTATTTTGCTTCCCTTCTCTATATCTAAATTCATATTCTTTACCACCTGCGTGTGCAGAATGGAATAAATAATGATTACCACTGTGATAGAGAACCACTGCTAAAATCCCAGTAAGTCATCAAATGGTTGTTACGTACAAAGATAATGCAGTCAATAGTGAGGCTTTTTCAGCAGGGTTAGGCAGCAACACTATATGTGCATGTTTTATTAGTTACAAAAATGGGTATTTCAGTATAAGCACCACATGTAGATCAAACTGACAGACTCCTTTGGGATTAAGCCCCATCGCCTTCTGAATGCAAGACAAGCATAAAACCACTGCAGCAACAGGGAAAAAAAATCAGCTTGAAAATAATTAAACAGCAAGGCAGCCACCCATAATGATATTCAGCAGAACACATTAGGGACAGTTTGCTGGGAATGCACAAGAGCACTCCAGTTGTTTAATTAACATTGAAACGGCGGTTCCACAAGAACTAAAAATCCTGTTAATTTATGTGTCTCTTAATGATGCTCATTTAAATACTGTCAACTTTTCTCCAGTTTAATATTCATGATTTTTAGTCATTAAAACACAACTCTCAGCTTGTGGATTCACCGAGAAACACGAATTGTTTGATGATGATGTCAGTTCTTTAAAAAGTTTTTTTCCCCTTAAAGTGTAAATCTCTCCACGCTCATCACGAGGGTCATTGTAGTCTGGTCTATAAATACCATTTTTATCATTCGTATAATATAATAAACCACAATGTTCTCTCTCACCTTCAAAGACGAGCCCTGCTTGCATAGTCAGGAGTTATTTATGTAAAGGTAGTTATCTTTTTATGATGGAACATCTCAGCTGGTTAATGTAATGGCTTTATATATTGGGATACTGGGCTCAAGTCCCACTTTAGATTATAAAAACTATTTTCATCCAGGGTAGGAAACATTGCATTGAAGACAATTTTAGTGCTGGA
Source organism: Chaetops frenatus (assembly GCA_013400775.1). Taxonomy (NCBI): domain Eukaryota; kingdom Metazoa; phylum Chordata; class Aves; order Passeriformes; family Picathartidae; genus Chaetops; species Chaetops frenatus. The sequence continues at coordinate 188,827 of VZTR01014768.1, read as the reverse complement.
AATGTGCTTGCAGCTGGATATTAAAAAGACACTGCCAATGTAGGCAGAAGTCAAATTTTGACCTCCCCATAATCAGTATATCCATGGTCTGAATGAACATTTGATTCCATGGAACCTTTGTTTACCCTGTCCTTTCCCTGTGTTGGAAAGTTTAGATAGTCTCTGATGCTGCCTCTTTGGCAGAAATTATGATGGAGCCTCCTGTGACTGGGACTTGTTCAGAAAAATATTATATATTGATCTTGTACTGTCAGAGAAAATCCATTAAGGTTTTTATAAATTAAAAAAATATGGCTTAATTGTACAGTTAATCTTTTCATTGTATAATGAGAATTTAGATTTCAAGGAAAAGCTGAACATTTTCAGCAAGACACAGAGCAGGACATTTGGACATTTAAATGATCTTCCCTTACAAGGGCATTTCTTCCTGCTATTTTTCTTCTAAGTACCAGCCCTTAAGACCTTAATTCCTACTTCTGATGATGCCATGTTTTCCTGGGCAAGATATATTTTTAATACCCAGAATTGGAAGTGTCTCTTATTAGATACTTTATTCTTTTCTCTAAGTGGATTGTAAAAAATATTAATAAAAGACACAGGTTCAGGCTTAAAAGAGGTCGTATACAAAGAGCAGACAAAAATCTTGTTAGCACTCCAATTCCCACTGCATACTTTTAAGACCTAGCTGAGTTCCCTGTCTCGGGGTTTTTTTATTATTCCTGTCAGATTTCCAGTACACATTGAAATGCAACAGTGCCATATAATTTTTCTGAAAGACAGTTTGTTTGGCATTTTAGACAGACATCCAACACAACAAAATGTACTTTATTATACAGAGAGAAAAATAGTCTGTGAACCAGGCAGCACAGTACTTACACTACCTGATTAGTAGCAAAGCCAATATTTATCACCTACTTCTGCTCATTTCAGTTTTTGCATTTTATTCTTTCCATGTTGTTTCATATTTACAATCTGCACTTCATAACTAAATATCTTAATGTGGTTTACCTCTGAAAAAAAAACAGTCATAACTAGATGGTCTAGACATAATCTTAATTACCAAAATGCTATCCCATGTCTGAAGTGCTTTTTATGCAGTTACTGTTGCTATTTTCTTCCAGAAGCATTTCAATTAAGCAAGTAATCTGTATTAACTTACTGTATACACATTTTAATGTGATATACCTTATTTTCAGCATCATTCATCCCTGAAGAGATCTTTCTATTTGTTTTAGTAGTCTAAATGTTCTTTTTTTCAGCAAAGGATTCTTTTTTCATTATACCTTATGATGGCCTAATTATTAAATGCAATTCCTTGGGACCATAATTTTGGGATAAAGCTTGATACATAATTCTAGCATGAAATATATGACTGCCTTTATTCTGCTTTAATCTCGAATAGATTTTCTCCAGCAAAAATGCATTATAGCTCCAGATTGACCTATGAATTGTCTGTGCAATTCCAATGTNTAGTAATATAGTATACAAGTCTTAAGGTAAAATATATCAATTCTATTTGTGGCAACTTCATCTGTTTACATCACTACAGATAAATTTGAGAACATAAACCTTATATGTTAACTTACACAGCTCTTCCATTTTGGCATTTATACATCCATATCTAACCCTTTTGACATTGCTTTTAGGAGGGAGTTGAAACTTAGGCATTGCCTGCAAACTGGTTCCCAAGTGAAAGTTTCCATTACATTAAATTGGTATTTTGTATAGCCAGCTTGAAGTAATCAGCATATGATGTCTATTCCCAGTACATTTATTTACTAAACTTCTTCAGTGTCCCTAATCTTTGGCACTAATGGTTCAATAATTAAACAAATTATAATGAACAGTCTTCTCTTGTTCCTTGTTTTTGAAGCACTTGAACCCAATGCACAAGGAAAGTCGTTTCACATGCTAATTCAATTCTGAAAGCATTTTTCATGTTTCTCCAACATTCCAATTAAACACAGAGACCCTACCAAGAAAAACAGAACACTTCCTCTGCACCTATACATTGTGAAAAAGCCTGGTTTTTCAGAATCTGTGAGGTGCTCAATGCTACAGAAGAATTTCTTGCCCTTACCTAAGGGAATTCTTTTCCTAAAACACAGATTGCTTTGATTCAGCATAATCTTTCTTGTCTCCATCTCCACCACGACATGGTGGAAAACACTTGGCTCAGGAGGGAGGTGGATTAAGTTCATCCTGGTTTGGAAGGAGTTTCAGAGTTCTTTGTTAGGGGGGAAATTTGTCTGCTAAATATTCAATTTCCATCTAGAAAAGAGCCTGCTGTAAGAAAGAAGGTCCTTGAGTCCCAAATATTTCAGAGAGGCATCCAGAAGATCATGACTCTTCCTTATTTTTAATGCACCTATATCAACATTTCTATATCTGCAATATATCCACAGACCCTCCATCTTTCCATATTTATTAATATGGATTTGTGCAGAGCTATGACACTTGCATTTTACAAATCTCTTTATTTTACCTGACCTTGGTTCTGAGCACTCCTTCTTTTCCTTGTGGCTGTCTCAGATCATCTATTAAAATTAAATCTGGCTGCTAATGTGTCTAACTTTTTCCCTGTGGAGAAGGAAAAATGCCAAAGACCACCAGTTTGCAAATATAAGTTCTTTCTGGATTTTGGTTCTTGTTTATGTCAGTCATGGCTCTGTCTGAGAACGGATGCTTTATTTTTTACCTCTCATGAAAGTCTATCTCATTATGGCTCCTGCAAAGTGCAAACTTCTTTAAGTCTACATGTTTGTGTCTATCTCATGTTTTTCCTAAATCCACTATGCAAGCAAGCACATATATATCCCTTTATAATTGCTTTAAAGGCCCCTTCCCAGGATTTTGAAGATAAATTCTGTAAGAGATTGCCCAGCATATAATTATTGTGTTATTTGCTGTTTTATTCACATTTTCTTTCAGTGCTACCTAATCTCCCTCTTTTCCTCTGACACAGACTTTATTTTTATGAATACCAATACACAGTCAGAGATACTGCTGGTCTTATTCTAATACTGGGAATCTCACATAATAGACTTTTTGATATCAAAATTAAATCACCTGGAGTATGTATTTTGAGAGATTCAGAGAAATAAATATATTCTGTTAAGTCATAGAAATCTTCCAAAGTCCATCAACTCTGGGATTTATAAACTGATTCCAACATTTAAGCTTTTTCAATGAAGCTGCTGGAAGACTTGTTTTTGTATCCTGGGCTGGGCTGGTGCATCAACGATTACCTGTGAATCCAGACCTGCTGCAAGCACTAATCAGACACTAAAATTTTATATGAGTAAATATCAGTGACAAAGTCATCTTCCTTCTGCATCTGGTTTAAAACTTTCACAGTCCAGTGCTACTTGTACAGGCATTAATAAAAACACAGTTTTCAAGAGCAGCCAAACACTCCTATAGCGAGCTCCCAACAGCCTTTTGGTACCATTAATTTTTTCCTTCAGGTAAGCTTACTGATGAGTCACTACCCACATTCCCCTTTTTTACTGTTTTTGATTTGTGCTTTGGTGAGATTTGGTTTTGTTCAGTTTTTTTTCTTTTTAATAAAGGGTATCTTTTAATAGCTTGCTTTTGCTCCATATTTAAAATCTGGTGTGCCAGTTTCTGGTTTTATTCTTTCAGTATTTAATAGCAATGTTAAGCTTTATCTTTATTTAGTAGTATTTTCTCATTATCCTTGTAGGGGTTTTTTTGTATCTCCATATCTCCTCATCAGACTTCTGATTATATTCAACATTGTACCAAATTATAGCATAACTTTAAACCACAGGTTAGCCCTATGCTACATTTTTGCTTTGTTCTATGTTTTCTGGTATCCATATTAGCAATGGCAAACTTTCTTAATGTTAGCTCTTGTAGTTGTTACTCGTTATTTGTTGGAAATTTGTTTCTTAAACTAATTCTTTATAATTTTAGCACAAAACTCATTATATACATTTTTTGCCACCAAGGCAGTATTTTTTCACAGCACAAGCACTGTGTTTTATTACATTCAAAAGGCATCCGAATTCCCTTTCTCCTATAGTTAATGAGCCCTCAGGTGAAATACACTTAACTTGAGTCTAATCAGTGCCTATTTGTTCTTGCTTCCAGCAATGAGGTCAGGAACTTTTGGACTTCCCCTGGCACAGAGAAAGCATGGGTTTGACTTACTGGGTACATATTTAGGGTTGTTGAGAACTCTGGAGCATAGTGCTCCTATGGAGATGTTTGCAGATTTGTGTTAATAAAGTCCCCTTGGTTGCGCTCCACTGTTGTCTCTTTTGATGTCCAGAAAATTAATCACTCTAATAATATAACTCTGCTATGCCTGGATGACTTCATTTACTGCATCCTCAAACCCTGATACTTTCTGAATTTTATTTGACTATAATAATACAAAGTTTTCATCCTCTGCTTGTCAAGTGGCAAACGAGTTGGGTGGCTCTGGCCACGTTTTCAAACACTGGTATTGTCCTCACACTCTTGTTTTTCAGTTCTATCCAATAGGTCATAGATTCCCCTTTGCTTGTTCCCTCTCTGTCCCCATGACTCTTGCATAATTGGTTTTACATTGGCCCACTTTCAGTTGGAGATGTAGAAGGTATCCCTTGCTAGCACTGTAAAACAGCCAATTTGCAGACAGGAAGACTGTTCTCATTGAAGGTTGGAGGTGGATGTTTGAATCTCCTCAGCTGGAGCAAAATTTAACCTAAATTCCTTCATTCTGAGAACATTCTCATCACAAGCTTTTGCTGCTTTGTCCTGTTCTTTCCCATGCCCCTTGTGCATTTTAAGCATAGGAAGTATTACTGTCTTTGTACCTTGTTCAGAGAGTTCACTGACTACAGACCTCAAAGAACTCCTTAAACACAAAAGAGCCAGAGTTTTGGATGTTTCCACTGGCACTGCCTATTGCCTAGTTTAAGTTTCCTCCCATTGCTATGTTTGTTGGCTTAACTCTCTTTAGCCCATGTACAGAAATCTCGAGCAGATGACCTTTACTTTTTGACTCTAATCCCACAGCTAAGAACCCAGTTTTTAGTCCAACATTAAGCACCAAAAGCCCTATCTCCTTTTGGGATCTATCTCATAAGTCTGGCATGTTATTGTCCTGGATTCCTGAATCTGCAGCCTCAGAACCATCTATTTCCTACCCCTTTCTCTAGTCCCAAAGAAGCATGTCCCTTCCAGGTTCACCTGGGGACAGCTTGACCTCTAGAAAAAAACTGACAGAACAGCGTTACGAATTTTTCTTTCACAAAATAGCCAGAAAAAAAAATAAAAGACATCTTTTCTTTTAAAAAGTAATTAGATAACCCTATCTCCTTCCTCCTAACAGTGTATTGAAGGGACATTTAAATAGGACAAGGCAAAATCTTATTCCTTCATGGCATAATAATGGCATATTGTTTGGCATGGGCAGAGAATGATGCTACAGTATAGTGATTAAAACATCCATTTATAAAAATTTTTTATTAGTGCATGAGTAAATATTTAAGTGAAATTTCAGCAAACTGCTTAAGCATATGTTTAAATCACACAGGGTGTACAATCACTGTGGTGCACACATTCCTCTTGTCTGCAGTTGAACATTTTGTAATTCTTGGCATTAGTTTGCTTTAGTGGGTCAGAGACACAGAAGGAGATGAAGTGAACCTAAAAAGACACAGTGCACAGTAGATTGGCAGTTATCTTCTGGCAGTTACCTTTTTCTTTTTTTCCCCCAACGTAAAAATCAAACTAAGATTGTAGATTCATGGGTATGAAGGGAAGGAGAGCACAAACTTTCATCTTCTGGACCAGCAACCAACTTCACAAATGAACAATTATTTGGTCAGCAAGGACTCATGAGACATCATGTACTGCTTTGTACTTTGTTGAATTGGATCTTTGTGTTCATCCTGTTACAATGCAAAGCATGTTTTGGCTAAAAACAGGTTTAGAATGAATTCATAACTCTGTAGAAAATGTCACGGAAGAAGCCTCAGTTCAACTCCCTCCACCCCTTGTGAGGAGCTGGACTCTCACATTTTCAGATGTGCTGCTCCTGCTGACAGCCAGACAATGCCAAACTGACTGTCAAGACAATTTCAGTGCAGATCCAGTGAAGATTCAGAGATCAGGTTTTATAAGGTTTTCCCCATCTCCCTCCTGCCCTTCGTGAAGCAGCAATGTTCTTTTCAAAAGTAAGATTTGGGTGAGAGGTGCAGTCTTGCAGTAATTTACAAACAGCACAGCAATTTACAAACATATTTCATTACAGTTATCTATTTAGAAAAATTAAAGTAAAATGTTTACCCTCCTAATTGACCATAGGGAACCAAATACTTTGTGAATGTAAATTATAACTGTGATTAAAATATAAGCTGCACTTTCTTAATATTCATAGTGATGTCTGGTACAAGCAGCATTAACATAAATTCATATATTTTCTTATCTCTCCAAGCCAATACTTTTATTCAAATGAAAAGTTTATTATTTATTATTATCTTGGCGGGAGTTGGAGTTTATACTTCTATAAAGAATCTAAGCTGTCATATTTTCTTTATCCCATATTTGCCAGGTTGCCTTGTGGTTCATTTATTTGTTAAATATATTGATCTGCTCCAGCCATTATGCACTTTATAAATAACTGTGGACTAATTGGTATTCACGTGTTGAGAGTATTTTCTTGTAGTAGTGAAGTGATACAGGGAGGTTTATAACCAAATGATAGTTGAGTGCACTGTTTTTCAAGTTCAAAGACTGAAAAAGCCTAAGTTTAAAAATGTTGTAAGAAATATTAAGCTAACTTTTATTAAGGATTTCTTTCTATTCTCTGAAAATACAAGCCTAAAAATATCAGAGGAAAGCATTGCTGGTCAAACCAGTCATTCAAGTACTACATAATCCTGTCTCTAGCTATGTGTATGCAAACAGCTGCACCCTTCTTGAACTCCCTGCAACTCCTCAAAACAGCTTAGAATATCTTCTATTCATAAATAACACTGCCTATCTCACTTAAAACTCAACTCTAGCTTTTATCTCTTGCCCCTGTAAGGATGCTTACAGCCAGTCCTGACTGAATAGACCCATGCAAACCAAAACCACAGCCAAGATTCAGGTTCTCAGCAAGAGCAATCTCTCATTACAGCGGTTTTATATGAAAGTATTTTCAAGAAGCAGTTTAGTAGTCCTTGCCTAAGCCTGTGACTTTGACAGCACAGGCAGCGTGTTAAATACTTGAATATTCTGAGAGATCCAATTTACATTCTTTTATGAATTTACTCCTTGCCTGGGGCCTGGCAGCATCAGCTGGCAGCAGGAGATATCAGGAGCGGTCTCACTTCAGTGAAGCCACATTATTTTGATCCTACCTTGTGCCCTGCTAAGTTGTTCATGAGGTTGTCCAGCCTCAACTCCTCTGCTGCCAGAGGAGTCTTATTCTTCCTCACCCAAAGAACAAAACCACACCTCCCACTCCCAAAGCACGGGGTGCAGCACTGTGTGGTGCCTGCTCCTCCCAGCCTGACCATTTGAGCAAACGTAAATGCATTTGAAAGGTCAAGATGAAGTCCAGAGACTTCTTGAGTCACTTCTCAGCAGCAAGGGGAGGGTTTCCATTAAGGGACAGGTCAGCCTTCTTCCTGGGGTCAAGAGATGAGTTTCCTGAGTGTATCCTCACTGACATTTGCTGTTACCCACAGAAAGCAGCAACACAGAACAGAGTCATAAATTGCCTGTTGGCTGAGTTCAGTTTTTCTCCTTGTCCATTGTGTGTCTTCAGCTGCTAGAAATTAGGACTGAAGCCTTTTGAGCAAATACTAAACATCAAAAAGTTTCCTGGTGTATAAAGAAACCTTGTAGCCAGATCGGAATTTTTATATCTGTGTTGATCTTTTACTTTAAAGGCAGGTTCAGTAAAATTTGGGAATGAAAATTTGTCACCTTACTACTAATATACTAGAACATGTAGTGATGCTCCTGTATTGTGTACACTGTCCTCTGTGAGGAATAGATTAATGTTACTATTTAAATTATCATCATCTACAACAGCTTCAATCATGGACTAACATTACCTTGTGTTTTTACCAAACATGCACAGGAAAAAATTCTCTCTGTTCTACAAATAGTAGAACAGCCATAGAAAAACAAAGGGAGCAAGCTGAAAGTGATGTATTTATTTTTACATCAAATCAGTTATGCATAAAATGTTGATCATAAAAATAAAATATTAACATTTTCGTTTGTCTTCTTTTTGGTTTTTCTTTAGCTTCTAAACAGAGCTCATTAGAGAGTTTCACCTTTGTTTGTACATGGGTTCCAGTCAGTACCATTTTCAGGTTTTCACAAACCAGAATGATGTCTGACATGTCCTTTACTACAAGGGAATCTTTCCACATCTGAGGGATTCCACAGAGATTTAAACAAAAGCCAGAAATCACACTAATGTTACTTTCATTTTAGGCCTGTACATACCTCATTAAAACTGATGTAGTATCTGGAGTTTAAGAAAAGGTGAATGCTTTTGAAATATGAGAGTTTAGCTGATTTCTAGGCCCTGTTCTGAGCCTAGAGAAGAGAATATATTTCACCATTTTCCTAGGCTTGCAAGAAAATCACACAAAAATGGTGTCACCCTGTAGACTTAATTACTTCTCATCACCACTAATAGAAACAGGGATGTTTCTCCATGTGACAAGCCCTGCAGTACAGAAGAAATAACTTCTGTTATTGTAAGAGAACTGAAACAAGATACAAGTAGTTTTTAAAGACACTACACATGAAGAAAAGCATTGGTTTTGACTGAGACAAGGTGTTCTGTTCATAACCAATACCAGCATAATCATCTGATTCACAACTGACCAGAAGTTCTGCAGCTGAAATCCATTAATTGAAGGAACTATGACTCAGAGTCTCAAAAGTGTTGAGCCACCTAACTCCCACAGAATTCAAGGAATACCTGCAGGGGTGATGGCCTTGTCACCTCTCAATAAGAGAAAGGCTCATAAGGCTGCTACAGGTTAAGTACAGCCAGAAGTTGCAGAAACCACAGTCAGCTAATTAATTTCTGTTTTGTGCAGATATATTAGTGCTCCTCACACCTTTGCTCCCAGATCTGCCCCTGCTGGTAGTTTCAGTCATCAGTGTGCTCACACTAAGGCTGCATTAGCCAAAGGCAACTTGCAGCTGGATCTTGAGTTCTGGACTCATTCCAGAGCATTAACAGGTTCTGGGTGTCTTCCATTTATCAGAAGGACAAGAGCCCCATTTCTACCCACTATATAAACTTAGCAATCAAGGCTGCAGAAAGGTCTGTAGTGTAACTCCATGAATTTCCAGACATGCCCATGTAGAGAACAAGGCCTTTCACCAGAGGTTGTTGCTGTGCTTTGCATGCCTGAGATTTGTCTTGTATGACTTCAGAAAGTCATCCATTCCTTCATTTAGGGAGGACCTAATTTATTTTTGTACTTCTCCTGAGCCTCGAGTTAGAAGACAGACACATTCATAATGCATGGCTTTGTGATGTGTGCTCCATGACAGCTACAATCTGTGAACCACACACCAACACTCCTGGAGAAAAGCACTCCCTGGGAGCTGGGGCCACTCACAGGTAACCCCCCTCTCCTTCACACCACACCTTACACTGGTGAGGGTACTGTTTTCTAACCCTCCTTCTCAAAGCTTTCACTGCTGGAAAAGTCTTCAGCACCTGCATATTGAGAAAGGATACAAAAACAAACATCTGTCCCCAGTTCATCACATCTCGCCCTCTGAAATAACATTTTGGTTTGAAGATACATTTAAACAAGGGAGATTTGGAAAATGGCATATCATCTTCAGAGTCAGTGAAAAATTTAACTGGCAACTACATTACAAATACATTTAATCCATTAGTCTGTCTCATGTAACTAAGATTAATAAATGCAAGGCTTAGATTTGTTCCTTCAGTATCCAGCAGTACATGTTTTCTGAGGAGTCATCTTGCTTTTCTGATTGCTCTCATTACAGGCTCAGGGAAGAGCACAAGTCACCTTTTAAGATGTATCCACTTCCTGAGACTGCTTTCAGAATAGCCAGAACAGCAATCCTCTGGTGTTAGCAAGCTGTGGCTCTCCTGGAAGGTGGATCTCCAGCTGGCTGGGGAGCTCAGCCCACCCAGCCCCTTCTCCCCTGCCCCAAACATGGAAACAGAGCTGTCCACCCCCAGCTCAGGTGCACTAAGGGGATCATTTTAGGTGGGTGATCTTTCTTCACCAGCTCCATGTCCCTTCCCAGCCTGCTTGGAGGTTACGGCTGTGTTTAAAACCTTGAGCAGGGTGTTTTTCCCAGCAGATCACAATGGCAGGAATCAATGGGAGATTTTATGGTAATGCACTAATGGTCCATATAAAGAAGCCCAGGCTGGAAAATTTCTAGTGAAGGTCTGTGCCTGAGGAATTCTGTACCTCTGGCTTAAAAAAAAACGGGGGACAAGGTTTCATATTTTTTCCATGGCTCGGTGTAAAATGTTTCTCTTAATTTGCACATTCCTCTACATGCAGTGGCTACGGAATTTATGAATATTGTCACTTATGGAGGCAAATGCTGTAAATAACCCACCTAAGAATGTGACTTTTAAAAAGTAGGAATGTGAAGCCTTTTTGGGTAGAAGAGATGTCCTTCTGGATTGTGCATGTGATGCTCCAGTGTTAAAATTAGGGACTATTCAAACTGCATTCCTCTCAGATCTTTCCCCTTCTCTCTGCCGAGGCCTTCAGAGAGGGTTTTATTTTTATTTTTTTTCTTGATGATACCCTGAGGAAATGCCTCTCATGTTGGGTCAGCATCTTGAGCTGTCTACAGGATTTTCAAGACTAGCTTCTGAGGTTTTGTCCCCTGAGAAAATCAGTAAAAAGGAAGGCATGATGTGATTATACATTAGCTGGCCACAACCTCCCTTTATGGCTGCTCTTAGTGCATTGAGTGGCTCCAGTGGAGATGCCCTTCCTGAGCAACAAGAAAAGTCACTACAGTGTGAGTGATGCACTACAGTCTAGCTCCCCTGGCCAAATTAATGCAATTATTGTCTTAATTTAAAATTTCATTCCCTCAGAACCATAGCTCCCTTTCCCCAGTTTCCCCTGGCTATTTCTCTGTTGTTGGCTTGTAGTAGTTTAAGCTCCTGATCACTGGCCAAGGGCCTCAGCTGGGAAGGGGTTCCAGCCCAGGTCCTCTCTGGCCCTCCAAGGTGTGTCTGAACAGCCCCTGTCATTCCCACATGCTGGTGTACCCACACTCCATGCTGAGGTGTAGGAGAGCTTCTAGTTCATTCCTGTTCCCTTGACCAGGGATAAAGTCTGGCCTACAATGTTGCCCTTAGTTAGTTTTCAGAAAACTAACCCAGGTGAGATTTTCTCACCTTCTTCCACTAATTTTTCATTAGCAAGATCTCCAGACTATTGTTTGTAATGGCTCCCCTCCACAGATGAGTCCAGGACTTGGTAATCACCACTGAGTGATCTGTGAAAGAAATTAAAACTAAACCAAACAAGCTTTTTCCATGGTGCACTTCACTCACTAAGCAACCCTGCACAGGGATGGAAAATTTCCTTCCCAATGTCCACAAATGATCAGTTTCTGCCTTGAAGCACTGAGCTGGGTTCGATTACACTGAAATCATTATTTCAGTTCATGTAACTCCACACTGGCAGTGATACCCAGTGACTTTGGCACACTGGGAATTCAGTCAAACGTTTATACTAAGGGGGACTATTTACTTCAGCCCCTAGAGGTACCACTTTAAAAAAATCCCCCGAATATCACTGAAATTAATATTAAGACTTTATACCCTCATGTATTTTTGAGGATTTATATATGTTGAGATATCATTTTTCCTACCACTTATCCTCTTACATACTCCCACAATATCTCATCTGTGGCATTTTCCCAGATGGGGCCCACAGCAACGTTCTTGTAGCTTTTGGCTCACTAAACACTCCCGCTTAACAAAATCCTTGATTTGACGAGGCCTTCTCTGCTACAACACCCGGCTCTACAGAACCTCAGGCATTGCTTTTTGGTAAAATACCTCTCTGTTTGCTACGTGCCATCCTCTGTGCACAGCACACCCCAAAAGTGCCCGTGGGCCTCCTTCTCCTCTGTCCCGCCATCTCCAAAGGAAAAGGAAGCCCTGGGAGCACCCACGCAAGCCACTGCCAGAGAAACAGCAGAAATTTGGCATTCTGCATCTGTGTAGGCAACAAGACAAAGTGAAAGGCAGCAGATAACTGAGCTCTTTATTGCTTCTCTACCATAATTTTCCCGTTTTCAAAGGCGTTCCAAATGGAACGACAGGGCTGACAGCCTGTGCACTGGCTTCCATGGGCTCTGCCTTAGATTTCTATTTCTGGGTGTGAAGACCTAATTTTCAGAGGCAGATAATTTTTGAAACCAAGCCTATATCCCTTTCACTGCTCTTGATTTACATGTGATTTGTCAAACAATTAAAATGTGCATATTGTCATCACAAGGCCAAAACATCTCTTCATCACTTCTTCATTTTCATTTCCCCACAGCACAGTTTTCAACAAGTGAACTTGGCACTGCACAAAGCCTCCTTGCCACTCCTGACTGAATGGGGCTTCAGTCACCCTGCAAATGTTCACATGTGGCATTTCATCTGGTTTCATCTTTGTGTATTCAAGCACACCCTCACATTTTCTTCTTCCATTTTTTTCCTCCCATCATGAACTACTTTTATTCCTTAACAGCCCCTTAACTTGTAGAGACTCTTCTACCTAAGCTATTTTCGTATTTGTCTTTGAATTGAGCACTAGTCTTGTAGTCTATGACATACAGATTTTTTACAGGTATCTCACAAATTCTCAATATTTCTTGAATTTCTAAAGTCAGCAAACAGGGCAAAACACCTGCCAATTATTTCCCTGAACTAAGCCAGCTTTTCTAAGTCAATCAGTGTGTTCCCATTCAGATATTTAATCATCCTCTGCTTCTCTCAACCTGCCAATTCATGCTGCACTTCTGGCAGACCAAACTGATATTTAGATGTTATTGAGCATCAGTTCACGCTATTGTTTGCACACAGGTGTGCCATGAGGTTCCTGTCACTTGTTGCAAACATGTCAGGAACCTCAGCCACACATCTTATCCAGAACATTTGCACAGTGGAGATAACAATTCTGCCACTCTCCCTGGAGGGACTGCAAAAGATGGCCACAATGGGAAGATTTGTATTTTTTGTACTGTCACAGACCCCATAAACTCTGTACCATACAAGTATTTTAAACAGTGTTTTTAAGAAAAATTTTAAAAGTGGGGAGAAAGATTGGGCACTAGGAGAATCAGCAAAAATTTTAGAGAATAACAAATAATTTTCTGCATATTGGACAATGTTCCTTTTAGACTGTATCCAACTGATTTTTCTAGGAAATGTCAACATACAAGTGATTGCCATGTGTTCCCTGAAAATCGATACTATACTTAGGAACATAAGAATTAAAAAAAAAATCTGCTAATTAATTAAGAGTTTCCACTGCCAATTACTACAGCTGATTCCTTCACCTACAAAAATCTTCTATGTTTCTTTATTTTAAAAGATCTATTAATAATAATCCTAAATAGTATCAAAATTTTGTGATGTAAGTAAAGTAGGCTTTCTCAGATGTGCAAAGCAGGTTTGGTCCCAGATGTTATCTCAAAGGAAACAGAATTTCATGCATTTTCTTCAAGACAAAGCTGGCTTCTCCTTCCTGAAAATTTTTCTGCAATTCTATCTTCCATCTGTGCCTTGGCTTTGTCCTACAAATCATAGCAGCACAAGGCACTGATCTTCAAAACTGCAGTGTTTTCTTATTAAGATATTACACATCTAATAAATAGCCCTGTCCCTCAGTGCTACCACGTGCAGCTTCAATACAGAAGTGGATCACAGAGGACACCACCTAGACAGTGGCCTATCAATGCACTCACTTAACTGATGTGCATTTGGTGTTTACAGAATACTTCACTCAACATCTGGTTCAGAATTCCTTCCTTAGGGCGTGAACACTGCCTAGGAGTTACAGCCACAGCCCCCAAAACCAAGGCCATAGCTGCAAGTGAGCATCCTGCACACTGTCCCAGAAGATCTATAATGCAGCCTGTACAGCTCACATATTGACAGGATTCACTCTCTTGCCAGTTTTTTATTTCATTAAAAATTACTGAGAAAACTCTTGCCCAAACATTGTTTTCCAAATATGAGTATTCTTAGTTACTGGCAAATGTGTATAATCCTTATCTGTCCCTGGGTAGGGTGGGATTGGCTTCCCCACAAAAAGATGTTTTGGATCCTGCATTTCCACTGTGAAGTGAGCTCTTCCCAGGTCAGACTGATATGGAAAGGTCAAATCCCCAGGGTACACAACCAGACCATGTGCAAGCAGGCTCCCAGTCACCTCCATGGCTATTTGCATAAAGAAAAATCCTCCCACGGACAAGCAAAGCAATTTGAAATATGTGCCAGAATATTTGTGTCCATCTTCTACATGAGGAGAAGCACCTTTCTTATAACTGGAATACAGTTCCATAAAAATCAAACAGGCTGGCTCCTTGCCATACCATTGTGTTCCAAAGATCTCTGCTGAAAATTAAGCTTATGCCCTTGGTTACTGCACAGCCACAGCTGAGATGATGCAGCTGCCTCTCCAACTTCTCCAGCAGGTAATTCTGCACAGTCATTCTGATGGCAGATTTTGGGGTGCCCAGTACCACACTGCACTATTCACTACTAAGGAAACATCAGCAGCCTAATGCACAGATTACTGCCTAACGTGTCTTTGTCAAACACTTAATGGAGCACATATTGGGTCTGCTGATCTGACTGTCGATTTATTGTAAGTGAATCTACATGCCAAAGGATTTAGGTGCCAAAAGCTGGAAGAGCTTTCAAGATTTTTTTTTTTTTTTTAGCCCTGACCATGATAGTTGCATGGCAATATGCCATCTGAAGCAATAGCTGTTTGAAAACTTAGAATACCAGGTAGTTCAAGATCACAAATTTGTGACTTCCTCTGAAAATTCACTCTTTGGCTCTACCCCAACAAGCAGAAATGACAAGCCTTTTTATACAAGATCCCTTTTTATACTACAGAGCAGAGGTATTAATTCTGTATTGTAAGCATAACCTGTGACCAGCCTGGGAAAGTGGCAATTACATTATTTTGTTTGGGTTTGCTTTGCTTCTGTCCCTGTTTTGCACAGCCCACATGCAGCTGAACTAGCGAAGCTTAAGAGGGAGTAAGAGCCCCAAAATGAAAGTCACGAAGGAAAAAAAGGTTGTGTTTCACTGGCAGCAGATCTATTTCAGGACCTTCCCACTCCACTCCTGGTCTTACCCTCTCGTAGCTCCTCAGTTACGTGGCACACCAAGCCTGCCTCCCTGACCCTGCTCTGACTGAAGGGCAGTGATGGGGAGAGGGCAGGGAAGGGCAGGAGTGAACAAAGGCTGCCAGGAACGTGGGAGGCCAGGCTTTCTCAAAACAGCAATGAAAAGATAAACTAATTACCAAGCGTGAAATTGATAAATGATAAAGCAGACATCATTTAACAGTCCTAGTGTTGAGCACAGATGTTCTGTATGCATGTACATAGTGCTGCTGCTGGGCTTTCTGCTGCTGCTCCTGGCTTCTCATTTCTGCCCTGAGCAAGGGCAAGGCATTTATCCCAGCTCCTGGCCTTTCCTTTCTCATCGATTGAAGGAAGCAAGGTCAGCCACCCCAATCTGGCCTTTAAAGCAGAACTGCCCATCACTCAGAGCCTCCAGAATCAGAGGACAAAGGTTACTTAAAGTCTTCTCTAAAACAGTTAGGAGGGAATTTGCATATGGGAGGGTTCAGGGTGAAATGAGGATCTCCAAGCACCTTAACTGATCCCAGCAGCTCCACCCTTGAGAATGCTGTCAGATGGCTTTGGCCCAACCAGATGTTCTGCAGTGGTGGATGGAAGATCTCCCTTCAGACTGCATCCTGCTTGGCTTTGGAGCCACTGAACAGAGTGGGCTGCAAGGCATTTTCACAAACTGAACACCAGAGAAACTAATACTACCTGAATTAAGCTCTGCACAATAAAGGACATCCTCCTAAAAATGTAATAAATACCCACTCAAATGAGAGTGGAACTCCAGCTGCATGTTTAACACCAGCCCATGGTCATTTCAAATCTTTGTTAAAGCACTTCAGGGAAAGAACAGCACCTCTGTGGCACTTAGAGCTGGTCATCAGAATGACCCTGATAACCCAGACTCATAAATACATGGAAGTAATAAACATGCAAAATAAAAAGCTTGCAACTAAAGTAAACAAACAAACAAAAAAAAGTCCAGAAGGGAGACTCAGTTATAGGACAAACCTGCCAAAGTTTCATTAAAAGACTCATTTAAACTGAAGGAAATCAGGAAAATTCCAAAGTTGGGCTAAAACATCATCCTTCACTTATCCTCTTGTACCTGCATGTCAGAGATGCCTTCTCTGAGCAGTGGGTGACCTTATGTACCAAATGTGCTGCAATAACTAAGTACAGCAGGGGTGAATTGAAGATGACATTTCAGCCTTTAACTGAATTTCCCACATTTCTTCAATTTACTCCAGACCCTTACATTATTTCAACTTATCTCTTCTCTGATAGCACACAAAGCCAAGGGTTTGGAGAGTGACACTCACACACACACAAACAGGCACATACACACACCAAGAAATTATTGCATTGCAAAATTATCTTCACAATCTCTCATTAAATATTTGTCTTCAGAAAGACCTGCAAGAACTGCTCTTTTCCACACACACCCTCCCTGCAGCCCTTGACCAAGGAATCCTGGAAGTAAACATCCAGCCAAAGCACCTGAATTTGACTCAAGCTGCACCATTAAAATGAGTCAACAATTTTGTCAATCCAACAAGAAATTGCAAGACACTTCATTTGTAAAAAGGCCTGTGTGGGATTTTGGGTGGTTTTTTTGTAACAAAAGGAAAAACAGAAATACTTTTTTTAAAAAGACAATTTTTACAGAAATGGTTCAGCACTGTTAGCCTGCTGGTACAGTGTACACCTTGGCTGCACATCAGCTGTTATTGGATAGCAGAAGCTGTATCCATCTGTAACTTTCAATAAAATAGAATGCCACTGCATAATTATATCTGGATTCTTTAATTCAAGGGGGTTTTTTTTGTTTGTTTGTTTGGGTTTTTTTGTTTTGTTTTTTGTTTGTTTGGTTGGTTGGTTGGTTTTTTTTTTTGCATGGGATACCAGTAAATCTTTCTTTATATGTGAAACCTAAGTTTACAGCTAAAAATGGGTGCACAGCATCAAAACACAGCATGGAAATTAAGCATGATAAAAACAGAGCAGCAAGAAACTGAAACATCAAATGGCTCTTACTTGATATTTCTGCCGTTCATAGCATCTCCAAATTAAAAAAAAAAAAATTAGAAGAGCCATATCTGTTTCAGAAAAACCGACATATCAGATATTTCCATATGAAAACTATGTACATATCTAATTCCAGAGCTAACAGGGATAATTCTGTCTTCCCCTTGTCACACAGAGCAGAGACTTCTCAAGTGAACAATTCAGCATAAATCTCCCTGCTTCAGGTAGTGCCTGGTTACCAACAGAACTGCCTTGATGCCTCAGCCTTGATGACCGAGGAGTAGCAGGCAGAGAATACTTCACATTTCGAGCTTCAATCACCCTTGGAGCTGGCTCAGTTACAAGGAATAATTCTGATTCTCAGCAAGTTTAACACATTTGCATGAAAGAAATAATTTACTCTGTTGCACCCCCTAGTGGGATTATTTAGAGTAATCAGATCCTCACGGTTTTGTTATTTTTCTATTCATAGTACACGTTAACTAAGGAGAGCCACAAAAGGATGTACTTAGGTTCCCAAATTAATTTACTTCAAGGTTAACTGACATTTCTCTCTTTTGCTGGTGGTTTCCAGTAAGGAATAGTGAGGCACGTAGCACCCTGTGATACATAAACTTTGGATAGAATCATGAATTTCTGGTTTGTGAGCTGGGTTCTATTTTCAGTGTAAACCCAGAGTAGCAAGACTTTCTATTCCAGGGAAAAATTACTCATTCTCTTTTTAAGGTCAAGCAATATGTGTAATAAGGAGGGATCCAAAGAGAGGAGGAGAAAACGTGGGGTTGGTGCATTATTAATGCCAGCTCTCTTCAGTGCGTTCGATAAGATTTTGCAAATTGGCAAATGGCAAAAAGTCACAGCACTTTTAGCATCGTTATCTGACTTTGTGTCCGTGTTGTTCCTACCACAGTGAACTTACCTGGAAAAAAAATCAGACTCATAATAAATGAAGCTAAGGGTGAAGGAACCAAATTACCAGGACTCAAATCCTGGAAAGATTTAATTTGCTTATCTTTAGCTGTTGGGCTGATCATGCTCTCATTGCAAAGATATGTTTGTGAGCCACATTAGCAGGAGCCAGCCACAGCTCACAGATTCAGCGTGGCCAGGGCTAACACTGCACACAAACCACGTACAGGAAGCTTTTGGAAAATCGAGCCCAAATGTTGTCTTCAGATCAGCAACACCTGCATAGGACATGGGGCTGGTAACAACAGCTGGGAGCTCCATCCTTGCTCCAGCTTCCTCATGACAGACACGGAAGCAGAGAGGCACAAACATGTTCTCAAAACCCCAACCTGGCCCTTCTTCCAGAACGGGAGGAGCACAATTTTCCCTTCTCTGAAGGTACCAGCCCTGGCCTACACAACACATTAAGGGCAGATTAAAGAGCTGGTGTAGAGACAGGTACAACAGGGCTGCTGAAAGGCATTTCCCCTTCCCCCAGGCTGGCAGGTCTGTCCAGTCTGGCTGAAGCTCTCACCCTCTAAGGTTTTTAACTACACGTATAAAGATGTATGGACAATCCCAAATTGCCTTCCTCACTGCATTACGATTTAAAATATCAAGAGACTTCCAGCAAGTCCTGACATCAGGTGGCAAGAAGGAGCAAACAAAGAGGTCTAGCTTATCTTTTGTGCCTAGATGTATTTTATACCAGAGTATAAAGGAAATCAATATTCCCATCATAAATCTTGCTTACTCTCCTTATAGGGGTGATGGCTGACTTCCATGTGAAAATGGCAAAATAAAAGCACTTTGCTCTCCAAGAGACTTTGGTTCAATCAGGCATAATACAGCACAAACAACCCTAATGTAAATAAATGCACTGAGGATGCAAACGTCCACAGGAGACAGGATTCTTAGAGCCCTCTTACTTCCACCAGGGATACTCATCCACTGCCCAGGCAGACGTGGGAACATCTCCTGCTTGCTGCCCACCACAACGAGCACGGGCTTTGTCATCTGACGAGCCGTGATTTTCTCTCGTTCATTAACATTCAAAATGGTTTCTTCCGACTTCCTTGCAGCCCCTGAGATGGTTGACCTGAACATAAACAAGAGAGCCTGTTCATATTAGCCAGGGAAGGCTGGCTCTGGCTGGCTGCCTGTGTAACTATGATAATAAGCCATTCTTGCAGCCTTATCAATGTAAACCGCCTTGAAACCCGCACGCGCTTCGGAAAACATGGATCTGTCCTGGTGAACCCTGGTGACGCAGCCACTGCTCTTCTGCTCCCCCATGGCTGACACAGTTCACATCAAAGCCATTATGACCAAAGGGAAGATTAATAACTCCTGCAATTTTAACTATAAACATGTTAACAGAACTATGTTTAAGTATTTCGGGTTAGAAAAGCATCAACGCTTACAAATAACCTGAGAAGGTCATTACCATTTCACATTAGTGAATTACCAATAAATTATTTTGAGGAAATTGCTTCATTGTGAAACTAGGACACATGAAAGAACAATGCTATGTATATAAAATTAAGTTCTAGCGAATCTATCTGACAGACAATAGACACGGAAAGTATATATTTCCAATACTGGGCATTTGCAATTCACAATAATTTTATCTGTGTATGTGTCTGAAATGAGAACACACAAGTGAAGATTTTGTAGGGAAGTGTTGATAACAGAGGTAACAGGATGAAAAGAATAAAAATAAAATTGCTTCCAGTAACCTGGCGGCAAAAACTAAAGCACAGTGTCATCAATATCCATGACACATGTGAACAGAGTCATCACAATGCTAAAAAAACCATATTTCATTTCCTCTGTTAAGGTTAGCCCTATGATCTGGCACCTCTGTTTCTCGTTATAATGCTGTCAGTAGGTGAAATTCACAGGACAAGAGCTGTGTGTTACTTATGTCCTACTTAAGCCTACATTTACTCAGGGTGTGTACTATAATCTGTTTCACCTAAATGCTTTTTTTTGATCATTGGCATTTCATTTACAATTATTTTCATCCAAATATTAGAGGCATTTTGTCTTTTCAATGATGTACTTGTAAAAGTAAAACCTTATGGCACTACAAGTCTGGGGTTAATTTTCCATACAGAAGGATTTTTTTTTTTTTAATTTTAGTGTTCCATATTTCCTTACACTCATGCTGATATTAACACCTGTGCAAACTGAGTGTAAAACGCGATCAAATCACAATTCCCCAATCACATCAGCAGTGGTATTTTGCACCCGCTTGGCACAGATGCAATTTATTATATGAGATTAAACACAGTGGTGAATCAGGCCTGCTGTATTTAAAATAACAGCACACATTTTCACCTATAGATACCATTACCAGATCTAGGCAAGAGGGAAATAATGTTTTGAGCTCATCTTAAATTCTCATGGATTCCTGTAGCTATCACCAAGTAATCCTGTGGCTGAAAGGCAACACTCAGGAGTAGCCCAAGGAGGCCGAAGTTGTTATAAATCAGGTTCAAAATGCACGGGCACGGCTGTGTCAGAAAGATGTCACAGTGCAGAGCTGTTACAGACCTCTTGGTTTTGAAAATATTAAATACATGCTAAATGTAATGGCAAAATAGTCAAAATGTCACGATGGTGTAGCAACATAACTCCATAAGGAAATACTGTAGCCCAAATCTTACTGCCTTTGAGGACTGCTAATTCAAAGGGGAAAAACAAGCAGAGCTTCCATCTTTGAAAAATACCCTCCAAAAATTGTTCCCTATGTCATATCAATATTGTGTGTAATGTGGAAATAGTATAGTGGGAGAATAAATTATCAGCAACTTAATTGGATATAAATAGAATGCTCTTATGTGTTTGGCTTTAGCTGACAGCAGCTCAGTGCTCAGAGCTGATCATGGCTGTTGTTTTTTTCAATCAAATAAGACCCTTTATATTATAGTGTTCTATATTCTGTAACTAGAACTATTATAATTTGAGCTGAAGCAGTTATCTTTACTACCTTGTGAATACAATCTGAAAGAGTTACAGAAAATGCTGATATACTTAGGATGACCTTCTTTGGTTCAGTGGTGTTACAGGCATACTTTTTTTTTTTTTTCTTTTTTTGTTACTGGGAAGGAGAAAATTACATTGGGCTAAAATGAATACTAATGAAACTCCTTAGTTAGCTTTCTTTGTGATAAGAATAAAAAATTGGAGCTATGTTCCTCTAGAATCTCAAGCAATTTTTGTCCTTTAATCTGATAGAAAGATTACTGACAGTAGAGAAGGAGAGCAAAGTAATTTCATAAAATATCTGCATTTTTAAGAATGCTTTTGTTGCAAAAATGTTGGTGTGCAATTTCTTCAATCTACTTTTAAGGCTGTAAAGAAAAAGTACCTATTTGTTCTGCACTGCAACAATGCCAGCTGCATTCAATCAACTAAAAAGCTGCAAGCCATAAACCTTCCTCCACAGCTATAGAAGAAAAAAAGGCAGGGCCATAAAAATTCATCAGGATAATGTAGAGATGAGGCGTGTTTGAATCACCATCCCTGCAATCAACCAATCACTCATCCTGTGGCATTTACAGCACATCTCATTCCCCTGTTCCTTAAGGACAATTGATTTTCCTGATTCCATTAGCATAACGGCAAGGAAAATGACTGCAGTGCAATATTTCTGGAAACTTCCAACAAGTATGCTGTGTGCTGGAGTGTGACCATAATAATAAGCTACCTAGCTAGCAACTGTGTGTGCTGCTGCTGCTGCTGCTGCTATGGTATCACATCCAAGGGAAAAGGACACAGACTAAGCAATTTTGGGTTCATGCATAGGGGAAAAAAAAAATGTTTTCACAGAATATAAACCAAAAACTCACTTAAGCAAATAAACATAATTTCAAGGCGGGCTGATCAGTAGGCAACATCTAGGAGGCCTTGAGCATTATTGTGTTATGGTTAATAATTCCATTTTCTGAAACATTAGTAATACTTCTGCATTCCTCAATGGCTTTTATACTCCTGTTTTAGCTTAGGTTTAAAACAGAAGAAAATGAAACTTTAATACCAGAGTTTTGTTATAAATATACAAGAAGAATGCATCAGTGGATTGATTCCCCACAGAATTTACAATCATTCACAGCATTACACAGTCATCAGCACTAAGCAGGGGTCTCCACATTTTTCAGTTTTCTCTGTAAGTTCAATGATAATATCCACACTAGCTTAAATTATTCAAGATGATGAAACTTTATTGGTGAACATGCACTGCCTAAATTTAAAACTGTACATTATTATCTTCCCTTGTGAATGTATTTTAAGGATGTGTTAAGCTTTTTGAAGTGTAATTCAGAGACTACTGTATCTCAAACAACCTAAAATACTTTTCATCTTGTGAAGGATCCTTTAGACTTCTAAGGTCCTATCTGTTGTACATTTTTAAGTCCCTTTATAGTTTCAAACCCAGTGGGTTACACATGTTAAATTCAATCCCTAAATTGAATTCAAAGTTGATACGAGCCTGCCTGCAGAACTAAGGAAAGTCTTCCTATTATAAGAACCAAAAGTCAATATTTTTAACCCCTCATTGACATGTTTTTTCTTCTTTATCCCTAGAAATGCTCCAGTATTCCTCACAAAAAGCTTAAAAAAAAAAAGTATCTAAAAACTTAATTTCAATTGCATCCTATGACAGGACTA
The DNA here is from genome assembly GCA_013400775.1 of Chaetops frenatus. NCBI lineage: Eukaryota > Metazoa > Chordata > Aves > Passeriformes > Picathartidae > Chaetops > Chaetops frenatus. The sequence continues at coordinate 165,808 of VZTR01014768.1, read as the reverse complement.
CCAGCACAGCCCAGATTCTTACAAGAATTTTTACTGATGTGGTTTTTTACTATCATTATTTTACATCCTATAATCTTTATTCATAAATATGGCTCCTTTCTTCCTAAGCATGGTAAAAACACAGGACTATTACAGAGAACTTAAAACTTACATACAACAACAACAAAAAAAAAGAGACTGTAATAGATGCAAACAGGAGAAAATTAAGAATTACATTGCAACATCTCACTGTGAAAGGCTGGTGGTTCACCAGGCTCAGACACAAGCAACCCATAGCCCCACCTCAGGTCTTGGTAGGACTGCAAGTTGATAGCAAGGACAAAAACCCAACAGTGTCATCTCTGTAAGCCATGATCAAAACAAAGTGACCCACAGAAATGCTGCCTCCTGCACAAAGGCAGGAACCAGCTGCCAGGCAGGGTGCCCCTATTCAAGTGCCCCATGGGGGGTGTCAGGGACCCTCAGGGAACAACTCTGGGACAAACAGGAAAGGGCTCTGGCAGAGCCCATGTCTTGGAACTGGTCCCTTGTCCTGGTGGTACTGGTGGCAGCTGCTTCTGAACAGAGTGGAACCTTGTGGCTACTTCAGTCCCTGCCCAAAATCCCTGCAAATCCAGCGTGGGCAGAGCAGTGTGGCCCTGGAACTCTGGGTGCTGCACCCAGTGCCTCCTGCTTCAGCAGCTTCCAACCTCTGATTAATAGCACAGGCAAAGCAGGCATAACTTTGGATGCACTCAAAACAATTAGCTTTCAGGAAAGGCTTTTGTCATCAATTCTGTCTATCTTACAAAGTTAGAAACTCCCCTGATACGATGTCCATGTCACTGTGCTAAATAGCAACTATTCTTAATTAAAAATGATCACTGGGTGTAGCTTTCCATCTCCATGGCCATCTACAAAGGATCACAGTACAGGGATCACAATGACAGAAAGGACTAAGCCCAAATCTGTCTAAACTCTACAGACCTGGATGCTCTTCTCTTATATAAGAAGTCAGGGTCTCCAAAAACCAAGGATTTGTTTTGATTGCTTGCAGCATCTAATTTTACCCACACAGATTAGCCAATTTTGGCCCAGGGTGTATGGTTTTAATTTCTGGTTTTTACATCTCAGCCCAATATTTTACATATTGCTTAATGTCTGCCAGGAACCAAAGCATTTTGCAAGCTGAATGCAAATGTCAAATAACCTTTTCAACAGGAATAAAATGGTCTGGGGCAGGTCATGGGCTCCTGCCCTGGCTGATCCAAGTTACACCCCTGGCTGACAAATACTTAATGTACAGATTTAGACAAATGACATAGCTTCTCTCTGCCTCCATTTTCTCATGTACATAGTGAGGACAAGGATATACCATTGCCTTGGAGAAGTCTGATCAGATTAGCTGAAATTTGGGCAGCAGTGTGACACCATGGTCCATCTCATCACTGGAACAGCCATTCCAGGGTCTGCTTAACAGAGAACAGCAAAATGCCTACTTGATATAAAAAGAAAATGAGAGACATGTGAATTGAACCTCTGTCACCCACTGTGATCTTACCCCACAAAAATATCTCCATCTCATGGGTACCAATACCATGGAATGCTCCCAGGTGTCTGACAGTCCAAGCCTTTCCTGGGTATATTCTGCAATTACAGTGGGTGGGGCCAGCCCCACAGCCAGGAAAAAGAAGCATCATTTGCTACAGGAGGATTGTCATGGTGAATGGAATTAGCACAGCTCTTCCCTTAAAGCAAATTTCCCCTCCTAAGGAGGATGAGGAGGTTCATCTGCACTTATTGATCAACACTTGGGGTCAGAGCCACAAGCAGAAGGCAGATTCACTGGTTTTAAATTTAGACATCCCAAACACAAATTATATTCAAAGCAGAAGCAGGCCAATATAAAGAGGAAAGATTATTTTGTGGGGTTTTATGGTTGGTCAGGAGCTCATCTTTATAGCTCCTCTGAAAAACAGCTCTATCAGCAAAGACACCCTACAGTGTGAGGGCAGCAGCTCTAAACTAACTCAGAGGGAAATGCAAATCTATTAAGTCAACACCAGTTGTCTCTGACCTATTTAGTCCTTATCTGCCCACAAGCTTATTCTGATTTACTTAAAGCAGTTTATCCAGGATGAGCTAAGCCCCTGTTACTAATTGGTGAGCATCTTGTTTCACATTGGCCTAAATGTCTTAAACTCAGCTAAAAAACTCTAGTTCAGAAACACCAAACTGTCTACACAGCTATCCACATTGCTTTAACTAAGGTCTTTTTAAATTGAATCTTAAATTAGTCTGCATTAATTGAATCCTTTTAATTAAGGTGCATGCTTGAGCTCAAGATAGTGCCTATTTGCATGCTGACCAAAGACCTGGTTAACTGGCACCATCCAAAGAAAATCCATTGGGCAAAAGGCACCTCACATCCCAAATGTTTCTTTTCTGTTTTGCTTCCAGGCATCAGAACCATAAAGCCTCCAGGTCCACTGAAGTGTGCTGAACCTTGATCCTAGAAGTGCTGTCACACAGAGTGAAAATGAGGTACATGAGAGCATGAATAATATATATCACATTGCACTACATAGCTCCTTGGCATGCAAATGTCAAGAACTGGATCGTCAGCACAATATTCAGTCCAGTTCACAGGCTGAATATAGTATTAGGTGCTGGTTTTTATTTTTTAAACTCAATATCAAAAATGTCCCTCAGGCAAGCTAACAGTTTAGGCCAAAATAGTAAAAAATGCCCACTACCTCAGGAGCCAAATCAGGGTCACTCTCAGTTGGGTCAAGGAACCCTGGCTCTGGTATAAAGCCCTCTGTCTCACCAAGACTGATGTTGAGCAGACAAGTAGATTTACTTCTTTATTTCTGACTCCTTCCTCCTGTCTCCCCAAGCTGCAGCTAACAGCTCCTCAAACCTCAGCATTGGCTTTTCTGCTGCAAACCAGACACTCAGAGATCCTTGCAAATCCCTCAGCACCTGCACTCCTGCCCACGTAAGGGCCTGAGTGGGGACAGGGGGAATAAACATCAGAGTGGAAATTTTCAGGAAAAAGATGTGCGAGACAGGTCAGGAGAGATTCCACATTTTTAGTCTCTTGTTTCTCTGATCTGATTTTTTTCCCATTCCCAGCATGTCTTGTTCCTCATCCCAGCTCTCCCTAGAACCACTACTTATTCCATGCTCACATGAGCACTTCCAGCTTCCAGGGAAAACTGACATTAAAGGCAAACAATATTAAGCCTCACACCATGAGAAATCCCAAATTATACAGCTACACAAGCCACAATGTGAGAGAGGAAGGAAAAAGGACCAACATCTTAGCTCTTGACCCCTGTGAGATGATGCTACCTTTGGGTGCTAGAAAAGGTCTTTTCCCTTTACTCCACCTCTCAGTCACTGTGTGAGCAGTTGTTTATATTTCTTCTTTTCTCAGACATGATCCCAAAATCAGGTTCACATGCACAACATTGATTTGCAGCTCCAGCATTTGCCATCTCCTTTCAGCTGCAGAACCAGATTCCAAACTCAGGAGAAATTCTGCCTGCTTCCCTGAGAGCACCTAGGGAATCCAGAGGGAAATACCACTGGGGGACCCTTGTACATGTGGGACATGACTCAAAGAGGAGGAGGGCAAATGCAGCAGACCATCCCTGCACCATGTGATGTGTGACAGCAGGGCTTGCAAGGTCAGTGCAGAAAGAAAGGGACCAGAAGAGATGCTCTTAAGGTGACCAGGAGCTTTCTGCCTTGACTTAGGAAGACTCCTCTCTTCAGAAGGAAGTGTCTATCCCTGGAGAACAGACACAGTCTTCAAGACAAGGCCTCCTGTTTTCCACTCGTAATGTGCCTTTTAACAGCGTTAAATTGCTCTGCACATTAGTGAGGTGGATAATTAATAAATAATAATAATAATTACTTGATGCCGGTTCCATCTGGCATCCGCCGGAGAGCTGAGCCCTCAGTGTGGCTTGGTAATGCTTTCAGCACTTACCAGTCAGACACCATCAGGGCACTCCAGGGCTGGTGGTAAGAGACAGTCAGAGCAGCACAGGGGAGGGGTTTGTTGTTCAGAAGGCTGCTAGATTTATTTAGTATCATATAAAAGCCCTTAGAAAAAAAACCTTCTTCCTTTCACTTAACTCCCTGCCAAGAAATTACTTGGGGGAATGGGGAAAATGCTCTTTTAAAGGCTATTAAATGTTATTGTTAAAAGAAAAAGGTGCCCATAATGTAATGTCTTCCCCACAGCAGTTCTTTCCCCAAAACAGCATCTCAGTTTTTTGTTTGTTTTGCACTACCAAACTGAAGTTGACACTGTGGCTCCTGATGAATTGGTTCTTGATGTCATTGTCAATGCTAATAGTTCTCCAAAAGGAGACCATTTGATTTTCTAATTGCAGCAGAAGCTACATTCAGGGACTCACAAAACAAAAAAATATTTACCCTTTCATTACTAGATGATCTCTAAGGTCCCTTCCACCTCAAACCATTCTATGATCATCCCAGAGGAAGACAAGTCCCTTTTCCCTTCAAGTATTTGAGTGAGAAACTTGGTTAAATATCACCAAGGTCCTGTTCATTTTTCACTGCATGTGCAAGGAGAGCAATGCCATTACCTGCAGGCAAGGGCTGACCCTGTAAAGATGGAAGATTCAGGGCTGCCCAAGGTCATGAGCATTACAGGCTGCTACAGACCCAAACTTCAAAGCAAACTCCAGGATTACTTTTAATCACTGCCACCCTCCATCATCACATGTGAGCCTGATCTGAGGCTTGCATTCCTGACCAAATCTATTAAGTAAACTGTATATCAAGGAGATTATTTTACCTTTTATAACACAGCTAAGCTCACCAGTAAGAGAGCAAGCCTGGAGTTTGTAACCTCTGGCAGTCTTTGGCACCTGATTTGTGCATAAGCATGCAAATAGTACACAAATGCTGGAGAGGTTTTTCCCTTCCCAGCCCCAGATCCGAGTGCCCATCCTACAGCAACTGGTGAGCTGGCACCAGCTCCAACCTTTAACTCAGACTGGATATGAATTTATTACACTGGTTGTCAGCAGACCAGAAACTAGAGCAAAACAAACAAAAGCCAAACAAACAAACAAAAAAAAACCCAGGAGGCCCTATTTTCACATCCTTGGCATTGATTTGACAGCAGGCAGGTCTTTTTAAGCCCTGGTGTTGCTGTCTTACTGGCAGAAAAGTAAGAAGGAACTTATTTTTCAATTTTTTTTGGCTTCAAAACCCTAGCAATGTTTAAGTCGGCACTTGCTATACCCACAGCCCGGGGTGACATCACAGCTTTGAGGTTCAATGTGGAATGTGAAGCTATTACAGTGGGAGGGGAAGAGGGAAGCAGTCATTTTAAAAATCAGACTGACAGCCAGCTTTCTGAATAGCAGCTGTCCTGGCTTTGAACTGTAACTGTTTTATTTTAAAAAGTTCGATCAGGAGTATAAACTCCCCATCCCACTTTAAGTATTTTAATAAAAATTCAAAGTGAAGAGTTCTGATAGCCCTGAGTAAAAGCAATCCAAAGAGCTACAGTTGGCTACAAATCTGGAGAAAAGAAATTTTCTTGTTACGTTTCCAGCAGCTGTGGAAAGAAAATGAGAAAAAGGAAAGGAAAAAAAAAAAAAACAGAAAACCTGGTGTGGTCAAAGGGTCAAGAAGAAAAAGAGAGGGACTAGTTCAGTTTGTTGTTAGAGGATAGGCATAGCTACCAGCACGCTGAGTGCCACTTGTATGTAGAGTAGTACTGCTGACATCAGTACACTCAAGAGACCAAATTCTGTCAGCCCTTGCACCCTCCCATGTTTTCAATGGATTGTCCCAATTCCACAAGAAATCCACAGAGACAGCCTCTGTCAGCATTGCCTTTGGGATGCCAGATGAAAGAATAAATTCCAGCCCCATCTCAGGAGTCAGACTTGCTTTGTCCTTTCCCAGCCCTGGCAGTGGCTCATCCAGCACTGGGCAGGGTGGGTGATCTGTGCTGGGCACTGCAGGTGCCTGTAGGACTGGATGGAATTACATATTCTGGGAGCCATGGAGTGGGAATGTGAAGTTTAAGTGAACCTAATACCTTCACTGTGAAATACTGTATGCTAAAAAAAGAGAAATAATGAAACCCTAGGGTTACTCCTCTAACAACTCTTATTTTTTTATTTGAAAAACCTAATCAGGAATTCTTATTACTTTAAAATAGTGTTTTAAAATAAAAACCAATCCCTTCCATCCTGCCTTGGGCATACAATGCTGAACCTTGCAGATGGAAGGCACTCTTGCAGACAGTGCTTCCTAATCCTGCCAGGAGCTGGAGTGGGGACAAGGAAATCTTCAGGGTAAAATAAAGGGAGCAGAGGTCCTGTAGGACAAGAAGATGATGAATTCCAAGGGAGCAAGAAGAGCAGAACATCAGAGGAAGAGATTCTGGGTTAAGGAAGCAGAACAGCAGTGGAGGCAAAAGCCTTATGGGAAAACAGAGTAGCAAGAGAGGTGAGGCATAGCAGAGGAGAGCACAGAGTGGCAGAGCCACAGGGCCAAATCTGTAGATAGCTTTTGGAATGCTGGAACCAGAATTGCAGGAAAAGGAGAATAATATAAATACAGTGAGTCAGAGGGGAGGCTATATCTAACAAATTACAAAACTAAGTTTACAATCAGGAACACTGCCTAAGACAGACTTTTCCATATGTCAGAGCTGCAGAATTGTCATAAATTACTTGGGATACTGCTCATGGTGCTGGGAGTCACAGTCTACTCTGTCTAGGTATCCTTCAGTGTCTTTATATGATATTGAACAGGTTCTTGTACTATGTCCTCCACAAGTTAGAGTGAAACCTGGCAGCTACTCCTGGATCAGAGCAGGAAAATTTCCTATTTTCGTCTACCCAATATTCTCAAACTTCACTCTTTAGATATGCTGTTTTCTAAGGTTGGGAAACTTCAGTAAAAATGATTCAAGTTCTTCTATGAAAAGGCAGAAAGAAATGTATGTATCTACAAGAAGAAAAGAAAAAATCCAGCCATTAGGGGTTCTTTAAGCAGAGGTGGAACCAAACTATCCACTAAATAAAGATGAATTCTGAATGGAAAATTGACTTTGCTGGTTGCCCATGGAGCCCAGCTCATGAGCTTTGACTCTCTTGGTTCCCACTTCTGACTTGACTTTGAGATCAAGTCAAAGATTGTATGTGCAGTCATCTTTTAACCCTGAATTTTTGTCCAATGTTAAACAATGAGTTCCAAAGATAAATTCTCTGTATCATATGTACAATTATATAAATGGTTATCTATCTGGATACAGACCTAGACAGGAAGCTAAGGCAGACACCAGCACAGATTATAGATAATCACTGTTCATTTACTGATCCCTACCCCCCACAGAACTGTGTAAGTTAATGAGCTCTGAAATATGAGTTTCAAAAAAACTTTCATTTCAATAATATTCTACACCCTCGGGCTCCTATTAAACTTTTTTTTGCAACAATAACACCATTCAAACTAACATTCATATGTGAAGTACAGTTATACTGCACCCCATGAAAATGCAGAGAAAATGAAATAGAAAAGAAAGCATAGTGTTGAGTCTGCCAGCTATCTTAGCCACATTCAAATTAATCAGCAACAGCTCCCAAGGACAGGTGAATGGCCCCCAATAAAACCAGAAAACTGCCCAGCCTTGCACCAAATACTCAAAAGGAGCAGGTGGAAAACAGAAAGATCACAAGATTTATTTCTCAGAATTTCTGCCCTGCTCAAAGTGCAGCAAGCACCAGCCTTCTTGAGGGACTTTCTATCAGATTATTGATAGCATCATTCTTCTAGAGAGATATACACACACTCCAGGCTGCCCATCATCAGGATTTGCACCAGCAAGTCCAAGGTTAACCTTGCCCCAAGCCTGTATGTGACCCACACAGTAGAGACTCATTCACCAAACTGTGCAGCTTCCAGCTTCACCCTCACTTGCAGTGAAGCAGCTCCAGAGTTGCTACAAACACTGCGCAGAGATCTCCCCCAGGAAATCCCACACATAAGAGTTGCAGGAAGATCTGACTCACAGATTTATGCCCAATACAGATGGGTGAAACTTGCCCTCCCAGCTCAAGCAGAGCTTGTTTTTGAAGCCCTCTAGCAACGTGAACAGGTCAGCTAACACTTCATGAAATTCCAAAAGCTGACTGGAAATCAGTCAGAAGAGAGTGGCCAGGTTAGGCAGCTACTGAAACACCAACACTGTTCAAAATGTGGCTGTAGAGCTCTTTAGAGAACCTGCCTTGAATATTTTGTACATCATTCATGTACACATTGATTTAGATGCCTACCCAGGAAAGCTACAATCCAAAAATAGGAGTTTCATGAGCAAAGAAGGCCAAACCCAAAATACAGGACCCTTACGTGCTTCAGCCCCACAAAATTTGAATTCTGATCTCAGTCCAAATATAATCTGAATTCACCTCTACACATCAACATCTGTGCTGGAATTTTTGCTGTTTCCTCATGCCATAATGCTGTAAGAAGAATCCAAGGTTTCCAAAAGCAATAAGGATAAGCCAAGATCACAAAAGGAACTGAGATCTGGCCTCTAACTTGTTCCTTGAATTTTAAACCTCAGGTAACAGGTCTGTTTTGTCTCTGAGCCAGTAAGGAGTTGTGTGTGGTAGCAGGAATTTGAGCTGTCAAGTGCTCATCACAGGACCTGGATACTTCTTTCCTATTTTCATTGTTTGGCCTTGGATCTCTCTGATTCATAGAATGAAGTAAATGAGACTGAAGCAAAATTTTTAAAGGCTCTGTTATTTCTGTCTCAGCTAATTGTGTAATCCAGTTCTGTGCAATAACAATCACATACGTTTTCTGTACGAGGTTCAGCATTATACACAAAACCTTTTCAACACAGTTCTTTTAATATCCCTGTGCCTACACAATTCCAGTGCAATCCAACAGAGTGGGCTGGCCAACTCACAACTGGTGGCTGTTGATTTTTTTTGTTTGTTTATTTGCAGATCATCAAGAGCATGTGAAGAGTGGGTATGTGTGAAAAGAACTGCAGACTGAGCAGCTTAAAATTGGATTGCTTGAGCAAAAAACACTCTTTCCCTGTTCAAAATTGTTCAGGACTGAATCCTGACCTCAAGGTAAAGCAGAGAAAACTGAATTTGAAAAGGATGGGATCTTCAACAATTTGAAGAAAGGAGCAGCTTCTATTTATAGGAGCAGGTTCTTCTCTCCCAAGGCAAGGGACATGAGAAACATCATTCTGCACTGCAGCCCTATGGCCACTGGGGCAACCTTTGTGTCTGCTCTATCTGCAGTCAGTCTGATCACCACTGTCTACATGTCTTGCCCACCCTATTTCAGAAGTTGTGGTAAGGACTGTACACAAAAATATCTCTGAAGTCAACAGCCCCACACAGCTGATCCTGTCTGGTTCTGCTGGCTGCTGCAAATCCAGGGATTTGAAAGCCTCTCTTCTCATGCCTACCTAGAATAATGGATGGTCAGAGAAGCACTGTGGCTCACAGAGAAAAACATAAAAATGCTAAATGCTTTTTCTTCCCAGCAAGGCCTGTATTCGCTTTGCAGTGAATAATAATTATGGTATCTTGGAACAATTACAAGCGAAGAATCTCAAAACTGAAGCAAAAGGGTATTTTTGGATTAGAAGCCCTGACCAGTCTCAGTGGGCTTCATCCCCACTGGGTGGTGAAACAGCATGGAAAGCCTCCCTGGGCACAGGGTGAAACTCTGAGCATCTCCTTTCCAGAGCAAGCCAGAAGCTGCTGTGCAGGAAGAGCTGGAGAATTGTGCCAGAAAGTGGCAGTTTCAGCCCAGCCCTGAATCTCAGCTGTCTTAGGGCCCCTGCTCTGGTGACATGGGGTGAAGCCAGTCCCACAGACCCACAGCAAACATGGGCAGGCTGCCCTCCACACCTCCAGGGCGTCCTGGAGCCAGAGCTGAGCTGGGCTCTGCAGAGCAAGTGCAGATTTACAGCCTGGATTTACAGTGGGTGAGGCTGGGGAGAGGGCCCTGACTACAATTAACTGAGTGCCTGGGGGGCTCTGCCTCAGCCAGAGCACGTTAATCCAATTCTAAAGTGCAGGAGTGCTCTAACAGTGCTCTTTAATCAGCTTGAGATGACCTATCCGAAAATGGGAGATGACTGTGGATAAATGGTCCATATGCTGAATACCAAGGCATTTAATGAAAAATTTTCCTAATAGAAAAATTTTCCATGCTCAATATTTTTCATTGACTACTTTTTTACAATTTTACCCATTTAATAGAAACTGTCATTAAGTTATTTTCTATGTAATATCAACTGAAAATCATTTATTTCCTGCTCCAAACAGCAATTAATGCCAATTATTTTACACAGGACCATGAACTGCTACCAATTTTTCAATTTTCCACTCAGCTTCCCTACATTTTTTTTTAATTTTTTTAGTTTAGTTTCATATTTTTCAACTATTTGAAGCAAGAAGCTGAAGTGATGATTTAATCCTTTCTGGCAAAAAATAATTGAAAAGGCCCAACTATTACAGCAACAGGAATCTTATTTTTTAAAAAAAAAGAATAATAATAAAGATGCACTGTTGTCTTGCTGACTTTGATTTTAACTTAGGGCATGTCAATATTCATAACAGAAAATCCAAGGCAGAGCTGTGTTATACTGCAATGGACATTTGGAGGGGTTTTATATTTCTAAAACAAGTTTCTTACGTTGTTCTGTTCCAGTGACAAGGTGGCAAATTTGAGACCCCAGGACTGCTTTGTCTCTTGCTGGTAGTAAATGCTACAACTTGAAGATTTCTTGATTGCCAGGCCAAGGTCAGAGCTCTGATGTGCAGTGGAGACTCTTTCAGTGATCCCAGAAAGAGTTAATCCTTTCCTTTGACTTGGTTCTGGTCTAACATGCTCAAGGTTGAAGAAGGACCAGCACCATCTGACACTTTCATGAAAGTTTACTTTTTTCCATGAAATTTATTTCAGTGTTACAGGTAATGGAAAGGAACTTTGGGGTTTTAAACATTAACAGCTGTTAGGTTTTAATTTAATGAAGATATTTTCATTTTTTTATCAACTTTAATTTTAGAGAAGAAATTTATTCTCCTGGTTTGCTGCAGATGGATTTTGTGAATTCTGTTTCACAGCAGTTAATGCTTCCTTACACTTTACAATCATTAGGTCTGCCCTCATCTACTGTTGCCTCCTCCAAATCTGCCAGACTTACACAGGAACCAGAAGAAAATACTCCAGACAATGTCTTATGCAGCAGAGCCCTCAGACTCCACACTTTCTCCTTAATCCTCATATTTCTTGCAGAATTTCACCCTCAGTAACTAAAATAATGGAAAATCCCTCTTCAGAAAGTTTTTTTAATCAAACAAAATGATAGACCCATTTTTTATTCTCGTGGCTAAAGTCCAAAAACACACACTCTGTCAATGATGTTGGATTTAGCATTTTTGTGATAAAGCTCTTTGAGCTCCTTTTCCAATAAACATGTACAGCTTTAAATGAATAAATCATGCAAATACATGTTAATGTATACATAAATTAACACAACATAATAAGGAAAATGAAGAAACAAGATTACAAATTTTCTGCACCTCCAAAATATGAGAGTGATATTTGCCTTAGAAAGAACAAACTCATTTAGAGAAAAAGCTTATATAGATACAAACAAACCCAAATCGCCAATGAAAGCTAATTTTATGTTCAGCAAAGAAGGAAGATGTGCTTCCCACCACAATAGAGAAAACCCAATTAGATCAGGCAAACGTAGAAACACAGAAACAAAATTCCACCTGGTAAATAAAATCTCAGGGTTGAATTCTGCTGTCCATTCCATGTTCACAGCCCTCACAAAATGAGTTAGAGATTCTGGGTGAACAGCATTTATTATGTATTAAGAATGGGGGAAGTCAACAGAAGAATCTGCCCCAAAGATTCAACTTCTCGGACAGATTTTTCATGAAAAGTATTTCTTCTCTTTTTCCTGAGTTATTATTTCAGTTTCTCTTTTTCAGCTTTGAGTGTCTTTAAATTAAGACCATAAAAATAGCATTTGGAGAATACTGCTCGCAAAACACCACCTCAACACGTGTGCTCCATATGAATGCCCTCTGCAATGGGATGAGTTTTCCCAAGTACTCCCCCTTTGCCTAACTCTGCTCCCAGGACTCATTTCAATGGATACAGAATTATGCATTGCTGGGTGTTTTTTTAAATTTCTGCACAGTCCTGGTTTCTGTTATCACTCTTACCAACAAGCTGCTGTTATTACTAGAGGTGTCATAAATCTGTGGTTTGTGAGGTTACAAAGAACTTCTCTCATTGTCTAACAGCCACAGACAGTGGTTTTCTTAGATAAACCCAAACTCCAGAAAAATGCTGCCAAGTTTAGAAGAAAAACATCTGATATACAGCCTGCACCACTGCTTACTGCCACATATTCAGGGCATAGTTTATTAATATCAAGTATATTTTGACAAATGATACTCAGCAAAGACCAGGTTTCTGCTGAATTCTGCTTTCTGTTCACAGGAATCAAACAGTATAATAAAGACACCTCACAGCTCAGAGATGTGTTCAACAGAAACAACTGCTTAAATCAGATGTCTTTCACCCTGAGCAACCTTCCTGAGCAGAGCAGAAAATTCAGCCTAAGTCTCCCTGATAGTCATCTGAAGATGGAAGTTTTTATCACAGTCAAGCAGAGTATAAAGTAAGGGCACAGATCTGATGCCTCTCACATGTCTAATGCATTTGCCAGACCCTTATCACTGCACCTGGATGCCACAACTGACTCCATTTACCAGTCAGTTTTGATACACGGACTCATAAGATGATTCTCCACATTACCACTTTAAATATCTGATTGCTTATCTGGAATGACAGCCCTGTTAGAACCAATTCATTCTTCACAGTGTCCTGGACCTTGGCCCTTTGCTTAAGCTGGAGTGAAGCAGAGCAGATTTTTTGTTTGCAGCAGCCTGATGCCTGCTGGTCCTCTGTCCTTCCCAACATGTTAGCCTTTACACAAATGCATATTTTTTATTTTAGAATTCAATTCAGGATCCAAATAGAGCACATGGAAAAATTCTTACTACATGAGATGCTAGTTGCTCGGATTCTGGTCATTTTTCCACAAAGTGGTTAAAAACGAAGCACAGATGAGAACATCCCTCTGCTCTGTCCCCCAAATCACCCAGCTTCCAATCGTTTTTTCTGGTGAGTCCAAGGCTAATATTGACATGTCAGAAATGTTCAGATATATTTCTACTTCAGTATAAAGAATATGCGATTTCCTGACAGACTTCAGTACAGAACTGTCAACAAAAATATCAGTACAATAAAGCTGCAAAGTTAACAACCCATTCTGTGGTTTCTGGAGATGTCAGTAGTTATTATAAATGACTTTCCAGTTAATTACCTGTTTTGGAAATTAAGGAGATTGGGGGTTCACAGCTGCTCCAATAAGTAGCTTCAGTGCCCGCCTCATCCCATTGAGTATGATAAATAATATATTCTCTACCACCCAGACTGCCAGACAGTGGCTGTGTCAAACTCCTCAGAGAGCACACTTTGTCTGCCATGTGTTATAGGCAACATTTATGACAAAAGTAGAAATTAGATGGTGGTTAATCTTGCTTCTCTGTGTCCCATGTGGGGCACAAGCACAGTTGTAGTGTGGCTTGCTGGATGACAGTCAGAAAAAATGATCTCAGCAAATTGTGTGTACATCAGGATACAGCACAAAGAATGGGCTTAGGAAATTATTTTTGGTGAATTGGGCAATGAGGTAGTCCCTTAAAAGAGAAAGAGGTGACAGAAGAACAAATTTTATTTCTCCTTAAAAAAAAGCAAGCCTTACATTACAGTTAGATCACAGTGAAGAAGAATGAAATCATACTGCTCTGGGGTTTTTAATTTGCTTCTTATTGCTGCTTAGGCTATTTAGCTTGCAGATCATAATAAACTCTGTTATAATGACAGCACCAGAAGATGGATCCAGCTTATAAAAATACTACTAAAGTAATAGCAGTAAGTTCTGCATTTTAGTTCCTGTGAAGTGCAAAAGGAACAATTCTTATTTCAGTTACATGCTTATAAACAAGGTAAATGTGATAGTCACACTGACAAATTAAGGCAAGTGAGATCAGCCCTGAACTTACATTTAGGCTGCCCTCACACTGTAACAACATGGGACAGGAATCAAAGATTTGCCTGAAGAGAAACTCTGAGGGAGTCCTCAGTAAGCCTTACCTGCTTCTAAATGAGATTTGATGCAGCTCACGAAGTAACTTAAAGTCAACCCCCAGCTGTGACTTCCCTCTGAACACTTTTTTAAATATATAATTATAGCATGAAGATCATAAGAGGTAGCATAAGTTGAGAGAATCATAATTTTCTAAAAGAACTTGCTGGCTAGAGTTACAGATTCCTTATATCAAAGCACAAGGACAGGTAACACTGGTATCACTTCATTCCTCAGCACCTCCTGTCTAACATACATCACCCCAAAAAACAGCACCCATCATGTCCAGCCATGCCATTTTTCATTTAGACTCCTGCTTCCAACAAAACCCTGCATTTCTATCACGGAATTCGAAGTTGTGGCCACACTTCATGTTGGAACTGTCCAAACTTCAATGTTTCTGCCCATGGTTGATGCATTTTACTGAAGCAAATAATCACACTGATGGATCTGAACAGCACGAGGAGCAGCCTGCACATAACGTGTTCTGTCTAAAACTGAATTAAATGTACAATAATGCCTGGTCTGAGAGGTGTTAACTCCTCTTGGGAGTTTCTGAGAACTCCTGGGAATTCTTTTAGGAGAAGCAGAATTTTCAATTCTTCACTTTGATGAATCTTTTATTTCCTTCCTGATTTTTAATGAAATGCAGGAACTTTAACTCCTAAAAGTTGATAACAGCTGGCATCCTTTTGCTTTCACGCTTCACATCTTTTCATTCTTAAGGGCCTTGCCAATCTTGTTTTGACCCCTCAACTCTGTATTTCTTTCTGTCTGTTGATGCAGTGGCTGGTTTGCCACCACGGAAGAATAGTCATATAGGACATCACTTGCTGTATAATAAACTTTAAACTTAACACTTCTTTCCAGTTCTGTATAGAATACAATAATTCCCCAAACATTCAACTTCATATGGGCTAGGCTGGAATAAACAAGCCAGCCTCCTGCATTCTCTTCTGAAGATTTTCAAAGGTTCTACAGCACTCGAATCAGGAATCACATTGATTTTCAGTAAATCCTTTCCCCTAATTCCTCTAAAGCATTTCAGAAAACCTCCTGCAAAAAGCCTCAGAAAACATATGTAGTGCAGTCTCAGGGACACGAAAAGGAAGGTGATGTTAAAAAATGTTAATATTTGCTCTACCAATAGCATGCTGACATAAATTTCTCTGTAAAAAGATACAGGGCTACAGGGCTATAGCTTTTCTAAAATGGCCTGCTCATTATCATTAAATCTATTGATCCATTTTCATTACGGAGAGCTATCTTTGCCCTTACTGGAAAAATCTAGAAATCATAATCTTTTTTTCTTTAATTTCACAATACAAGGCCTTCAGCTAGGATGACAATTTTGGTCTGTAAAACTGTAAATATTTGTCTATTCAAAGGCAGCATTTATCTTACAAAGACACACAGAGCAGTTTTGCCTCTGACAAGTTCCTTGTTTATTTATTACTCTAATAACAAATAGACTGTCATCCCTGCTGGGCTTCAAAGATGAACTAAATCTGCTGACACAACTGATTGGGAGGGGCTGCAAATTATTTTATTAAAAACTGTGCAGTGGCAGATTCATTGTGGGGAGAGTGGTTAAATCATAATTCTGTTATTGGTCTATATGTTCCATAGTAACAACATTCAAAGAAGCCAGAAACACTTTTGCAACCCACGTGTTTATACTGCAGAGTTTGATTTTCATTTTGTCCAAACAGGAGAGAGGCAGTGAAGGGGAGACAGATTTCTTTTGTGTTGAGTGCTCTGTGTGCACACACACCAAGAGCAAAGCACAGCATCTTAATTAGATGGGTCCAGAGGCTCTGGCAGACAAGGGAGAGTGACAGTCACTGGACATGCTTGATAGCCCTCTCTAAAGCAGTGCAGAGACTTTCTGGGAAAAGCAAGACAGATCCATTCATCTCCAATTTCCTAGAGCTGAGCCAACCAGAACATGATAGGAAAGGACTAGAGGATGGTGAGGAAAAGATCCTCTGCAGAGCAGGGGACACAGTCCTAGGACACCTTGTTCCTTACCAGGTGAGCTGCAGTGCTGGCCTTAAGGCCCTTCAGCCCCTTGGACAGAGGGGACTCTCTGCCTGGCAGTGGTACCTGGCTCCAGAACCTGAGGCAGGGCAGCCCAGCAGAGACCCACCCTGTGAGCCCCTGAGCAGCGAGGCCCTGGCAATTAGGTAACAGCAAGAGTAAAGAAGAAAATTGCTTCTTTTAATCGCTTTTCAAGAATTACCACCTAATAGTTCTATTTAGCAGTATCATTCACAGACCCTTCAAATGCAGGACGCAGATGTTTGCATGTGTGAACAGTCAGGCCTTAAGAAAGAGTTTGTGACACTCATTGTCCTGACTGCCTCCCAGCCTTAATGCCTTCTGGGCTCTTACAAAGGTCTCACCCAGAATGAGCTTTTGGAGCACTGGAGATTTAGGAGAGGCACGAGAGAAAGGGAACAGATTAGAAACACATAAAATTAACTCAGCCTTTTTGTAAATCCCCTCCTTGTCCCGCAGCTGTCACTGGAGCTCACAAAGCTGTGCTCCAGAATGAAACCTCTCTTCCCACATCAGTGCCGTGGGAGCTGCACAGCGTTCCAGCTCCTGGTCCATACAAGGAGGTGCATCCCCAGCTGCCTGCACGCCTCTTCTACCTGCCTTTGTTTCCAGGCCCTCCACAGCCCTGCCACACATCACTGCCTTCTCTAATTTGTCAGTTTGGCTTCTGTTTCAGCCCAAAAACCAGGCTAGCAGAGATGTATTAATCACCTACTTAAGTCAAGCTGGGCTGTAGGGCAAAGAGAAACTTTTGAGACTGGAATACTTTCAACGAGAGGAGCACATGTGAGGACAGTGGGATTCTTCTACACCTGGATGGACAATTCAGAAGCTGGGCTGGAGGAACAAAATGCCATTAAAAGGCTGCTGTGCTGCTTAGCTCTTTTTAGGGGTGAGGGGAAGAGAGACTTGGAGCACCACACTAAGCCAAGGGTGCTGCCTGACTCATCACCAGGACAGTTCCCTGCAGGACCAGAGTGAAGCAAGGAGGGGATTGTGCATCAAAAGGGTCTTTTCTGATGACACAGATTTCCTGGGATAAACCATTCACAATCAAGGAGGTGCTTAACAGCACAAGTAAACATTAACATCACAGAAAATGTTTTTCTAATCCAGATGTTTAGGTACTTGCAGAGAACTCAGCTGGGAATCTCTGCATTTTTCTTAAATGCATCAAGGTACCTGAACTTTATGGTGGACTCTTCTCAGAGAGGAATTAGGTGAGACCAACGTCCTGGGCACCTTCTCCCTCCCCATATTTATTGGCTCCTGAGCTGGACAGGTTCTTACCCAGCACTCTGTACTGAAATAGCTGTTGTAGTCATTTGGTCATGTGGTTTGAGGCATTTCCAAGGAAACCTCTCAGCACTTATTTCTGGAGATGGAAAGCTAAAAGAAAAGCTAAAGTCTTTTAGTATGTCTTACTATCTTTTCCACATACTTTATATTATAACAATTTATTCTGCAATGTGATTACATGTTGGCATAGACTCTGATTAGGGCTTTAAACAGGAACTAACAGCAGTTATGTTGAATATGTTTTTCATCTGATGATGCACAATACCATTGATTGGATGTAGATTATATCCAGCATTAACTCCAGCTATATAAAAATATCACAAAGAAGAGTCTATCTCATGGCACAGAATACTCTTTAATTGCATGGATGCTTAGTACATGTTGTGACTTCTGCTTTTTTAAAAAATCCTGTACACAAGGAAAGTCATGCCTGTAACAGAAACATTAATCCAAGAAATTACCAAGCATTGTTTGCTTTTCCTCATAATCTCTGCAGTTTCCTTATTTTCACCCATGCACTGTCATAAACCTAAAGTGATAGGAGGAAAAAAAAAAAAAAGCTGGGTATGTCGTTGTCCAAAGAGAGAAGTTGAAAGTTCATCATGTCAGGATTTGGGAAATGTATTAACTGTTTCTTACTGACTGCAGATGCACTGCAAAGCTCTGATAATGTGGTATTTTTTTTCATAATACCCCTTGAAACTCATATGTTCACTGCACCTTATATTTTTGCCATCTTACAGACTCAGAGCATCTTTAACAGATCTGTACCCCTTGGAGATGAGAAATGTCACTAAGTGTCCAATTTATTTGCCCAGGGATCATGGGGCTTGCAGCAGAATGGAGCTGAATGAGGACAGGTCTCTAAGTTACTTTTTTATCCCTGGAAACCTAACTGCTGTTGGCTTTCTAGGGCTGAGGAAGGAGGTTGGGAACAGATATTTCAGACTCCCTGACAGGATTTGACAGGATGTACACGACAAAAGAAGTGAAGAAGCTAACTGTGATATCACTACAAATTCAAGAAAGACTAAGCTGTGCCCAGATTTCCAACTGAAATAGGTAAGTATTAAAAGGCAGGGTCAGATTCAGTCCTTCCTCAGCACCATCAAAGACAATGAGGATTTGCAGGTGTGGGATGAAGGAAGTGTAACCATGGTATGTCTTTGCAGAATTTTTCTAACAAATTATGTTCCATTTATGCCCTTATTTGACAATTTGTTCTTCATTCATTTGGATGAAAATGAAGGAGCCAAAAAGTTAGAAGGAGAAGTAGGAAAGAACAGATCTGACAGGGACAGGACCAAGGGAGGAGACTTAGGGAGCTCCTGGTAAGTTTTTTGAGAAATGCAAAAAGGAATTTCTGTTTCCACTGCAATTACCTACAGCCAGGGGTGGAGCCTCCACTTTCCCTCAGGCCAGGTTTAGGATAGAAACTTGTACCTGTGCTGTACCATTTGTAATTCCAGTTAATTAATTTTTTTAATTTATTTTTACATTTTTATTAACTTAAACTTCTAATATAATCTTGGTTTATATTGGTACACTTGTTGTTTTGCTAATTTTATTTTGGGCCAGGTGTCCACAAGGAGTGCTTGGCTCCACAGCTCTATTAGCAAACATTTTTACTTTAATTTAGGCCTTTCAAATTTGAGGAGCACATCTTTGGTGGATGGAAAACAGTGATTATCAACTGTCCTAGAGAATACTCTGATTCATATTATTATCTGAACACAGAATCAATTGCAGAGTGTCATAGGAATTAAATTTGAAATAATTTTAAAGGTACCATCCCAACTAAAACAAATTCTGAAAAAAAAAGTTTAAAAAAAGTTTATTTCTTATGAGGAAGTTTCTTTTCATCCTAAGCATCTGTAACAAACTGGCAGTGTGTTGTTTTTGGTTTTTTTTTTGCAGTTATAATTAAAGTAACTATCTTCTGAAAATTACATATAGCTGAAAGAGAGCAAAATCAAACAAACAAATGGGTGGAGAGAGGGAAGGAAAAGATTCAGTGATGGTACTGGAAAAAATCTCTATTTATATATGGGAGGGTACAAGCAAGCTGGGGTTTAAGCAAAGTCCATTTAGATCATGATTTCCACAGAGAACATTATGAAATTAATATGCAGCAACAGAACAAGAGAAGGAGGGAGTCCAAACCTTCCCCAAACTGTGCCTAATGTATTAGAAAAACTAATGGCTGGTGAACAGTTAGCAGAAAGGAAGACAGCACCTTTTCACACAGAGAAAGTTTAATGCTGAAGCATTAGAGATAAAGGTTTCAATATTCATTGGTGGCATTGTGTCCACTCATAGCAACATGGTCAATGGACCAGAAGGGAATATTTCACTGAGTTTTAACACAGGCAAAGAAATGCCTTTAAAATTTTTATATGAATCTCATCCAAGGTAATAAAAAAGCAAAAATGTGGTAGAAGAACAGAAGACCTTGATGTACCCATCAAGAAAAGCTCAAGTGGCTTACTATGAATAGGGTTCTGCAAGGATTTTAACCACCATAAAGGGATTAAGCCTGGATAAGCAATTGCAGAAATGTACAGAGTCTACCAAGATGATATTAGTCAGACAAGGACGAAAAGACTGATATAACACACACCACAGAAAAACCAGAAGTACCATTAAAACAACACGAGCATGTGCACTTTCTCTGTTGTTACAAGCCCTTGTTTAGAGGCTGAAAGCTGCCAGTTCCCTGACAGCAGAACGCATTGCTAATCATAGAGCAGGCTACGCTGGCGGGTTTTCAAATGACAACTGAAAGTATTCATCTACAGAAGAAAGAAGGTCAAAAGTCAGTGAATTCTTTGCATACTTTAGTTTTCAGATGTTTGTATGTTTTATTTTTGCTTTTTGATCTCTAATGAGCACCAAGCTACACCGAAGACCACCTTCAAGAATGATCTTCAATCCTGCACTGACCCATGGTTTTTTATAAAATTATTTCTTTATACTGTCAATATTCAGAGCAGAACTGATTGCCAAAGACCACATGATCTTTTTACTTCTTGTAGTCACATCACTTGAAGGAAGCAATTTTTTCTCATCATAAAAGCCTATCTACTAACTCTGGCTACAATATATCACCTTATTATTTATATATCATGCTTAATACAGTTGTGCCTTGGGGCCCTGTTCATGATGGCCCTAATCGTCCACTGTGACAAGCAGACTTCTGTTTGGACTTGGATTTATTGTTGTCCTTTGTTGGCTACCTGAAGATTCAATTGCCCTCCTCTTTAAGTAAGGGGCTCTATAGATGCTCTGTACGGTGGCAGAGGGTTGGATCCATTGCTCCTTGACACCTTCTCTTATTGTTTCAGCTACAGAACTTTTGAATTTAATTTTGTCAATTTTCTACTTGCTCTTTCCTGATCCTCAGGACAAGTTTCTTCAACTGACCACATGCTAAAAACTGTATTAAATGCTCTGGATAATTTATAAGCAAAATTTTAGTGTCTATCACATGTCCTGAGGTTCATCCACATATACCACAAAGCATCAGCCCACAGATTATGAATGGAGACACACATGGCTAAATACATACTCTATAGTGCATATAGTCAGGAAAATAATCTCTGTGACAGGATACAAGAATTCAGACATAATGAATACCATTTCACAAATGTACAGGTTATACTGAATTAGAGAGACATACCAGACTCAGAAGAATTTTAGAAAGCTGCAAGAGAAAACAGTCTGATGTGTGAATTAATTATCTGACCTCTGCTCCAAATATGTCATATCCCTGTCATTTCATTTTATTAAAAGACTGTATAATCATGAACATAATCATAAATGCTATGTTTAAGAAAAATCTGATTTGAACCTTTGTACTTGGGTCCCATGTAATGTAATTCAGTTTTACTCTCTTCTTAACGTGATTCATATACAGAACTGCCACACAAAAATATAAAACATAGAGAAAAAAACTCTGTTCCAAAGAAGCATTAACTTTTCAACCAAAACATTTAAAACAAAATGGGCAAGGTCACTAATGCCATCACAATACCATGTTACCTAACTGAACACAGAAATCCTACATTTTGTAGGACTAGATTGTAGCATGTGTGACAAAATCACATCACTGTGGTGGAAATACTGGAGATATAAGCCTTTTTTCAAAACTAGTAAATTCTTTTTACTGAAGTAAATTTCAAAACATGTCCTTGGCCCACTACAATAGCCATGTAAGAAAAGCTTTGGAAGTTGAAATAAGTCTGACTTTGTTGTTGACTTTTGCTGTACTTTGCTGATGGAATATCATTGCCCTGTGTGTACTCAGATGATCATTCATGCTCATTTGTGATCAGTTAAAGTATCTTCACCATTTCAATGCAATAAATATCAGCCTATGTTGTACAAGTCAGCAGGGATTGCTAGGAATATATTAGTCTGAATGAATGAGACTAATATTAATAACAGGATTTAGTACTAATCATTCTCCTCTCCTTACTTGTAGGACTGCTTTGTCCAATTTATTTTTTTTTATTTAGAGACATTTCTTATATAAATTTTATTTTATTACTGTCTTTCAAAGGTTTGCATTGTAATCTGAAAACAGTTATTCTCGTTACTCAGCATTTGATATTTACAGCCACACTTCACAAAGCTTTTGTTAAAGATCACCTGCACCTACTAAAAGTCTGTAGGAGCACATTGTTTATGAAATTGAAATAATAGAGAAACACCAGGGTGGTTTCATTTTAGACAGCACATGGAACCTACCTGGATACACCACAGTGCTATGAATCATTTGCTACAATTAATAGAGCTAGCCAATATAAAAAAAAGGGCAGTTGGCAAAAAAATATGTCTTTTAAGGTTTTGCTCCAAATTGGATTGAAATTAAGATCTGAGCCTTTCAAAAAAATTGCATTTGGAAAGGACTGAACCACGAAATTTCTCAAATTGACTGGGAAGCAACCATAGGAACCAGCAACATGAAAGGGACAAGAATGACCCTTGGTCCTGTTCAGTCTCATTCTACTCAGTGTGTTCATAGTCCTCTGCTTTGGGAAGGGTTCCCTGGGCTCTCTTCACTTGGCCCCAAAGTGAAATTCAAGGTGATCTGATCATTATGAAGAAGCTGCCCTGCAACTGCACCCTGGGAGCCCCTCAAAGGGGGCAGGGCCCCAGGCTGCAGGTCACACCTTGCAAGGCTGCCTTCCCAAGCAGAGTTCTCACACTCCCTGTTTCAGATGATGTTGCAGGAGGGCACCTGGAAGCCCTGGAAGGCTGTGCTAGAGCTGGGAGCCCTGCAAACAGCCCAACCTTGCAGCAGCCCCGCTGTGGGGGGACTGCTTCAATCAACCCGTGTGGATTGCTCAGCTCAACCCCACAAGCTGTAGCCATTGTATTTCCAGAGTGCGTGGCTCTGGGACAAGGTAAAAGTTAAAGCCCAGCTCTGCAGCCTTGGAAAACTTGTTCTGCACAAAGGAGTCCTTGAACCTTAAGAGACAAGGTCTGAGCAGCAGCTACAACAGCATTTCACAGCTACAGAGCAGCCAGCCTGGAGCTGCAGATCCTGAAAGCACCTCTGGACGCGGGCAGCCTGCTCCTCCTGTATCAAAGGACTCCCATTAGCCATGGACACCGGGACACCCCACCTGAGAGCTGCACTGAGAGGGGCAGGGAACTTTCAGCCCCTCTCTTTTAGCAGCTCGTGAAAGGCCCCTCGTTGTTCAGGCAACAAACACGAATCCCCAGCTCTCTGTGAGTAAACGTTTTGAAAATAGGGAACTAAAATGCCTACTTTAAGACTTTAATGTTTCAAACACCGTGATGAAAAATTGAAGCAACGTTACTTCCTGCAGAGGTGAGACAGAAATAAATCAGGGGAGTAATTTACTTCAAAGCTCTCTATGTTTACGTCTCCCTGTCTCCTAACTGGGACACCAATCTTACTGACTGAAACCAAGAATGTGCTCAAGGGAAAAATGTCCACAAAATGCTCAAAATAATCCAAATGAATGTAAAATCTGATGTGTTTATAGTTGTTTCTGACAGTTTTGAGTTACATGACAGCATTAGGTGTTAATTTTCATTTTTGTTTGCATTTTTTTTTATAGTTAGGACCAAACTCTCCCTAAGACAGAACTGCCTTAGCAGCTTGACTGATCTGCTGGAAACCAGTGGGAATTGGTGCTGGACAGAGAACTTCTGTCTTCCATGAAGAGGCACAGCACTTGCCACAGGCCCAGAGGGCACCCTTCATGCCAGAACCTCTGGATAACCTGTGCCAGGGAGGAGAGAAATCACAATATAGCACCTGGATCTTTGAGATACATTTGGGTAATAGGCTGCACTTGTTCTGTCACTTCCCATTCCCCAGTCCTGTAGTCATGTCACACAACCTGCTATATTTTGGCTTACCCAAAAAGCAACAGGCTATTTTAAGTTGTTATATTTGTGTCAGATTAAGAAAGCAATAAATCAAGAGAGTGGCAAAGGTTTTATAAGTGAACACAAAGTGAATTGCCATGTAAGAGGGAAAGCCAGACAACTCTGAAATGCAATAAAAAGGACTTACAGAGGAGATTGCCTGTTGCTTGTTAAGCACAGCAAATGGTAACAGTTTGCTTTTATCAAAGCACATGATTTTTGAACAATGAAATCTGACAGAACCATCCTAAAACATCCAGAAGTGTTCTGCCCAGATTCCCTGCTTATGTCCACTATACACAATTATTGTCTGGCTCTGCAAGACAGAATGTTTAAAGATTAAAAAGTCCAATGCACAGAAAAATGAGACTTAAGGATGACATCATCAAACACAACACAAAATGAGGCAGAATTACTAAAGGATTCCCTGGAGCAACCACAAGTCCTGCTGAGAACGTTCCTGCTGGGGCTCCCTAATTAATGTCCCCATTTTCCACCTGTCACACAGCAGAATTAAACTCACTGCATCTCTGCTTTAATTCTCCACTCAATCAATAATTCGGATAACAGATTCAAAGTTCTGTAGATTCCATGTATTGATCTTCTCCCACCCTCAATTTGCCAGTTGTCTCCAGTAACTTTGAGCAGTATGTCACTGAAAGTCCATTTCATTGAAAATGTAATCACTTTGCCAATGCTGAACTGCTTGCCAGTTTTATTAGTCTTCAGAAAACTTTCCCCAAATATGGAGCTGTGTGTAAACACATTGAGCATTCTTTAGAAACAGAAATCAGTGTTCAGTCCATGACTTCTCTTGCAATAAAAACTACTCTATGCAGATACATAGCCAGAAATTCCATATTTTAACCACTAACCCTTGCAAAGTTCACCAGAATTAGGCTACAGCTTCAAATACTTTTTTTTTCTTTTTTTTCTCTATGGCAACTTCAAGTAATTTTTGCTGATTGGAAAAAAAAAAAGTTTTACTTATAATATTTGAATAGAAAAAGTTTTTAACCAAAAGGCAAATAATAAAAAAAGACTACCTTTATTCTGCTGAGGCAGCCTCTATCTTTTGCAACCCTGTAAAGACAGATCTCCAAACCTCATGAGGTTTCACAGTAATTAATGCAAACCATTTAGATCTGATTCTGAAAGCTGAATGGACTAAACAATGGAAGGTAAATTACTTTTTGCTGTTTTACATCTTTTCAATTCCTCAGCAAGGGTCAGAGCTGACACAGGGAAGATTAAATAGCATACAGCACAAAACGACCCTTATCACTGCCTTTCTGCAAAATTTGTTTTCTATGTATGTAAAAGGTATATAATGCTCTTGACTAAGAAGATACATGGGCATCATTACTATGTTTATACCAAGTGAATAGAAATAGATCAGGAGATGCTCAGTTATTGGCAGAGAGATAGCAGAAGAAAGTTATTAAAATACAGAGAAAGTAATGTTAGCAGCATTCAATGCAAGACAAGTTCCTGCATTGTTTTTCTGAAGATAAAATTCACTGCAAAAGAAGTTAGATGTAGAAAGTAAGTTTCTGGTAGCAGTGAAGTCAGACATGAGTTAGGATACCAAACCCACTGTATTCAGCTCCTAAAGGTCAGGATCTGGTTCCAGCAGTGCCACAGTGATGCATTTTCCAGAAGGATCTGTGCCCAGCACAGTGCTTTTTCTGTGTGTCAGTGGTGGAGAAAAGGCTGATAGATGAAGTCTGGAAAATCTGCTATTTGGTCAGCTCCCTTCCTTTCCCTAGTAAAGGCAAAGAGATTTTTGATCTCCTTTTTTGTAGTAGCTTTGATGTATTACTAGATAATAATTTTTCCTTGATCTACCAAGTTAGTACACCACCAGCAGCCTGTCACCTTGGAAGAAACAAGAGAATAACTTTGATCACTTCTATGAAAAAGAGAGTGGAAGAGAATTAGAAAGGCTTAGCAGCCTGGCAAAGCTTTTCCAGCTGGTCTGACTGGTCAATTTTACCCAAGAGCTCATGTACATTTAAAAAAAAATAAATATATTTGAATAGCCATACAATCATACATCATATCAACCACTGATTTGGTTTGTGGTAGGTTAAGAGTTTCCAAATTCAGGTCTCCTGTTATTCCAGGCTGCTTAAACCTGTGTTAGAAGTGATCTCAGAGCTCAGAGATGAGATCTCAGATTAAAAGCTAGCCTTGGAAATTAATGGTAGACTTGCAATAGAAGAAAGGATTAGATTTTTATTATATTTTCCAGTCTTTAAAAAGAAGTTGGAGTATTATTAATTAGCTTCATTTCCTGGAAAAATTCTCAAATTAAATAATCAAACATATTATAAGTGCCTGCAAGATAATGAGGAAATGGGTTACACCCAACAAAGATTTTGTCAGGAAGTCATCTTGCCAAGAAACCATCATTTATTTGTTAATGAGGTAATAGGCTTTGTGGATAAGGGAGGAAGAGTTAATATTGTACTTTGAATCTAATAACATTTGCCATGTGATCTTACATGATAGCCTAACAAAGGCATGAATGAAACTGCTGCAGGTTAGGTACACAGCTCTTTGGATCATGCTCAAAGAGAAATTACCTCTGTCATTTTTCCATATTTAGCCAAGATCACTGCATGGTTTCTGCAAAGGATTTGTTCTAAATATTGCTAGGCTCAATACTTTCTGTAATGGCACAATCACAGGATGTGTAGCTGTCACCTTCAGATGACAAGAAACTTGGAAAGACTGCCAGTTGGTCAAGAAAACAGAAACAGATTTCACAATGATTGTGGCAACCTGGAGAAACGTTCAGACAAATGGGATAAACAATTTGAGATATGGTACCTGTGAATAACCAGCTGTAGATGCATACAGTGTAAAATCACTGAGTAGTTAAGAACTCAAACCCTAATTGAAAAAGAAAAAAATAGAATTTCAATCATAATATGAGCTGAAGATGAATTAGTAGTAACATGCTGTTTCACAAAAGGCTGTCATGGCACAGGAACATAGAGAGCCAGGCCTGTAAAGACCATCCCATAATCATTCTGCTCCCTTTGCTATACTGTCACCCTCTGCTTCAGAAAGATGCAGACAGGAACCCATAGCACAGCCCACTGTGTCACAATGTCAGAGGGCAAACTCAAAAATGTGACCAGTTAGAAAAGATAGAAAGAATTCTGATTTTTTTCTCAACAAGAGATACCTGAGAAGGGGTGCAGGCACTTAAAAGAAATTCCTGTGTAAATAAATAAATAAGTTTATAAATCATGCATACAGGAAGGGACCAATTTATGCCCCATGTCCTTGAGAAGAGAACAAGATGTACACAGCTAATGCAGCAAGCAGGAGTCAAGTCAGACCAAGGGAAAACACACCAGAGAAAAGGGCAGCAGAAAGGACAGTGCAGAGCTGGAATATGGTTATTGGGGCAGGTTCTGAGTTTCCCCTCAACAGAGGCCCTTGAGAAGAGGCTTGACAGAAAGCTGCCAGCAGTGACAGGATGGGCTGATGGGGGGGACTGAGCCCATCTCAGACACCCCAGTTGCTCTGAGCTGCACAGCTGCATCTCAGCCAGATGTTCTGCAGGCAAGAGAAACACACACACACACACACACACACACACACTAGAGTTATCTCTGCCCAGCAGTGCAAAAATGACTGTGCAGATTTTTATGAAACACATTAGTGGTCTTTGCCAGCCTTGCATTGACACTTGCAAACTTCTGCCTTCCTGAACTGGAATTTTTGTTTTTCAATTGGAATTTCAGAGTAAGAGAGCAATTCCAGCTACACTATCAATGAGATCATGAGATCAGGATCAATGCTTGTAGATACATGGCTATGCAAAAACTGTGGGACCTGGGAGCCCTTCCAAGCTCCTCAGTCCCATTCAATGTTTCATTCACCTCCTGACTCTATGCAAACCAGATGGCAAATGCTGTCCCTGACCTTCTGCACATTGCAGCCTCCATGGAGAGGGAATACAGGTGTACAAGCCAAGGAGAAATTTGCTTGCCATCCTAGCACAAGGCTAGACCAGTAGGTAGCCAAGATATAACAAATAGTGCCTGGCTTTTCAAATTCGGATCACTCACCAGGATCAGATTATGTTTTTTCAGAAGACTCTGGGACTCTTTTTTTGATGTACCATTTTGTTGCCATAACCTTGATGGATTTGTTCTCCACACCCAAGGTCTCAGTCTTTAGCTACAATAAATCTAAATCAGTTGTTCTGTTCTATTCATTTTCTATGGGTCCAGTGCTAAATGAGTTGGTCTTGAGGAAAACCTATTTCACTGAGCTAAAACAAAAACCCTATCCTGACAGTATTTATTAGAAATGAGATCAGTAGCAAGTGGGGAAGAAGCCCAGCAGAAGTTATGTCTATTCTGCAGCTGGACTGAAGAAAAGGGCATTTCACTTACAAAAATTTTCCCACATTTACTATTTGAACAGAAAAATCTTAAAATATATTAAGTATATTTGTAAAGCCTGCAAAGTCACAGTTGCATTGATTTGTACCAACAAATGTACTGTCTGTCATTTATTTAAATGCTGTGAGAACATTTTCTTTTAGGAAAAAATGCAGAGGATTTAACAAATACTTAAAGTGTCTTGATTCCTGTCAAACAACAGACTTATCTTGTGGACACACTGAAAAATCATAGAATGGGCTGGGCTGGAAGGGACCTTAAAGATCATCTCGTTCCAACCCCCCTGTCATGGACAGGGCCACCTCCCAGGTTGCTCAGGGCCCCATCCAACCTTGCCTTGAACACTTCCACAGATGGGGCAGCCACAGCTTCTCAGGGAATCCTGTTCCAGTGTCTCACCACACTCCCAGGGAAGAATTTCTTCCCAACATCTCATCTAAACCTGCCCTCTGACAGTTTAAAGCCATTAAATAAGTGCTACAGTTGGATTCATGCAACCTCCTCTGTGATGCCCATTTAACGAGGCTTTTTGGAGAGGTGAATAGAGGAATCCATGGGAGGTCTCAAATCAGTCCTTGACAATACCACAGTGTTACCTCAGATGTGGCACAGAGCACGCTGCAGTAGCACAAGTTTCCCTCAGATCCCACATGTATAAACTCAATACCTATTTGTGCAAGAGCAGCTCGCTCCTAACAGCATCTCTATTAAGACTACAAAGCTTGTTTTGCCCTGATGAGGACATTTTTGTCATGTAACCATTTATTATTGAATATAAGGATGAAAAAAATGTCACGGTACAAGGGTTTTAGAGTGTAGTATATCCTGCAATGATGCAAGGCTCCTGATAAGACATTTTAGTTGTAGACTACATCAAAACAAACCTTGAAAACAATACCTTCAAGCAGTGGTAGCAATGAGTTCTTTCTATTTCAATAAAAGCTTTCCATCTCCAGATCCTAAAGAGCTTTTTAAATATTAATCAAGCCTCTAAGCAGCCCTGGAGATGCTAAAATACTGCAGCCAATGATCAATTAAACCATACACAGTTTATCCACTTTATAGATAAGGCATGGCACAAATGCAGAAATACCCAAAGTTGCTCTGCATGGAGCCAGATGAGGCTCTCCTGAGTGGATGGGAGCCACTTTGGCATCTGAAATATCCTCTTTACAGTGTCCCATGATGACTGTACTATCCAGGCTTGTCCATTTATCCTGGGGATCCAAATCCCTATTAGAGGAGAAGTGACTGCTACTTCTATTTTATCATAGATGAGTGACTGAGGTACAGGGAGATAAATGATTTGCCCAAGGTCACAGAAGAGACCTGTAGCAGAGAAATAGGGTATTGCTCAGTGTTCCTGTTTCTTCTCAACAGCCCAAATAGTCCTTTCTGTATTTTCCTTTTTTTTTTTTTCACATCCCTTTTTTTCTTTTTCACATCCCTTTTTCAGCCTAGTCCAGAGGGTACTGAATCAGTCTGAATGACGTGTTATCTGGCAGTGTGGGGATTTATTTTTTGTTATAGTTTTGACATGTGTAATGAGTAAAACATTCTGTACTTGTAGCATTATTTATCCTCTAGCCTTCACTGCAGTGTTCAAAAACTCCCAGTGACTGCACCTTTCAGAGCACATGCAAGGGGAGCCTGCTATTTGTCAAAGCTCACAAAGGCATTGCTGAGAGTGCAAGCTTTGTTCCTCAGACAGAACGCTCTTCCCCCTTTTATGCTGCAAATTTCTGGGCAATGTCAACACCCGTTTAAGAGGTCTCCCACTCTCCAGGCTCTTTCTGTCATGTGTTGACATCTTCTAGGAATCAGCAGATTTTATGCCTCTATTCAATTCTCTTGACCTGCCTCTAAATATGTTCCCGGCATCAGAAAAGCCATTCCCCACACACACACATAGGATGAAGCCCAGATCAATAGCACAGGATAAAAACAAACAAGCTAACTAAGGCAAGTCTAAAGTCTTAAGAGCTATCCACAGATGCTGCTATCTGGACTGTTCAATATGATGTTCTGAATTGCACACAGCAGGATTTCATTTGCTACAAATAGCTTTGCACCAGCAGCATCTTCAATAATTTTATCATGCAGTGTTCCCTAGATAGACCAATATTTCATTTAATAAACAGCAAATTAAAATAGCAAATGTAGTGAAAGACAAAGCATGAATAGATTTGCTTCAGAGTTTTAAAGGGAAAGATTGATTTTTTTGGTTTATTTTATTTTTTAGTATTTCTGTAGTTGCTCATAAGGTCACCTTCATGACAATTCCAACAGGGGTTTATCTTGTAGTGCTCACTCTGACATACAGCCTGATGATTTATTATTGCTTAGTTCTTGATACTGTTCACTGCACAATCCAATCTAAGAGAGACACATATTTCTCAATTCAGGGACTTCTTTTATTTTATGAACAATCAGCTTGGTGCTTTGTGGTAAAAACTAGACTTGGCATTTGATCTTAATTTTTTTTAAGTATTTCCTTCAATTCTTTGTTTCTCTGCTGTATCTGATGTATTCCAGGACCATTTTTGTTTTCTGTTCCTTTGCTTTTCTCCTCTCACCCTATTTTTCTGTGGCTACACCCTAAAGAAAATTCTGCCACAGTGGTAGTTTCTTACAGACACTCTTATCTAGATTTCTGTTTCATACTACTAGGTGACATGGTGATAGATTTCATAGGTTTTCTCTTCTCATTTGGGAGAAAGAATATAATTATGCAAAGGAGGGTTAGATGGACAGTAGGAATACATCACTATTAACCCACCAGAACACATGCAGATTCACTGTGGTTTTGTGCTTAGAGGGGGGGAAAAAGCCCTTCATATGCTGGACAAGATTTTTTCCTCCCCTCTCAATTCAAAGGCAAGCCAACAATTCTCATCATGTCATTCCAGTGCCTGTGTGTTGGGACGTGGTGCTGTTTGGGCTCTGCTTGGCTGCAGAGCTGTCTCCAGTGTTCCCATAGACTGTCTAAGCCATTTGGAATCATTAACCTGCATGGACCAGGCTGCCCAGAACTGAGACATTCCTTCAAGGCTGCCACTCATTAGCTGGTACGTTAAGTAGCTAATGGTGCTCTCACAATATCTGCTGCATCATGCAGGTGCAACAGAATAAACATTTTTTCCCACTGGTGCTTTGTCCTAAATCATTAAGGACCCCAATCCTGCAAAGATTTATGTCTGTGAATAAGTTTACTCACATGAGCAATCCTGTTTCAACCCTCTTGAACACACGCTGGTAGGGTCAGAGTCTTGATGATCAAAATATCAGGTGTTTGGCTAAAAGCTTATGGAAATGCACAACAGCATCAGAAAACAGCAAAAACCCCACTTTCTGCTCTGCATTTTTTTGTACTGAGAAATATTTGCAGAAGTATCCAGCTCAAGAACAAAGATTAATAGTCACACCTGCTATCCTATGACCTCATTACTTCCCCGCTAATTGATCAGTATATGATAATATATATATATGTATCAAAGCAGTATGAATATTCCCCAACTAATTGGCTGCTGGTAAGGGAGATTATCTGAGGATATGTAAATTATTAAAGCCATAAACTGCTTGTGGAGCCTCCTGGATCTCCTGGGTGGGGTCGGGGGGGGGAATCAGCTGGAGCAAGGTTAAGTAAGCACCCCCATCTCGTGTCTGCAGCTATCAGACACCTTTGCTGACTCGCTGGCGCCAAGAACTCAGGCACCACCCTCTACCCCAGAGAAGCACAGGAGGTTGCAAATGGTAAATTTAATACCGCAGCAGGAGGTGCCATTTACAGTCCCAAAGGATAAGTCTCCCCCTCTTCTCTTTCATGCTCATATAAACAAATGGAGGCTGATGCAATTTTGAATCCTGTTGGCTTGTTTTGTTTTTAAATATGTAATTTCCTCCTTATTTTAGCATCTAGGCAGGGTAAAATTAAAGGATTTTTGTACACGACTGATGGTTAAACTGCAATGAGGATTAGTATTTTATGAATCCATTAAAGCATTGGCAAATAGAAGGGAAAAAAAAACCCCTACCAGTAAAAAATTTGGCACTTCTTAGTAATATGAAATTTAAAAGAAAAGGAGATTAAGGTGCCTCACAACCAGGCCTTACACAGAGTATTCTTTACCTTAGTTTAAAAGGCAAACAAAATTTACTGCAGGAACGACTATCAAATATTTGTATAATGATTGCCTGCTTTGCTCCATCTATTGTGACACAGTCATTCTTAGAACAATGTCTTTAAAAGGTTAAAATAATGTAATATTTTCATTTTTTTAAAATTACATATTACCAAGCACTGTTTGAAATAATAAAATAATATCTAGTTAAAACCACTTCCTTATCAATTCCATCCACTCATTCTGTATGTTGCTAGAACAATGCAAGGAAACATCTTTTCTATGATCAAAAAGATTACAGCCTATATTGGAAAGATGTTTCAAATAAATAATTTTACAGAGGGTGTTTGAGATTAATGCATTAATTAAATAATTGGAAAAATGAAAGGCAGGGGAAATACGCAGCTTCCAAAAACAGATACAGAAAACAAAAATTACTGCATCTGAGGAGAAGACTATCACATTTTTGGAGGATCCAAGGACCACATCCATTCCCCAGTCCAGTTTCCTACACAATGTGGGCCACAGGATTCCACTTAATGGCTTCTGAGTCATACCTGGTCATGTGAGGTTGGACGATCTCATCACTTTTAGGAGGGCACCAACCCTGCTAATTAGAGAATCTATTTTGTTTCTGGGCAAACTCTTGCAGTCATCCAGTTACTCTCACTGCCAAAATAAGTGGGGCAGCAGAGGCAAAAGAGCCTTGGCAGCTGTGAGTGACAGGGTAGATGGCAGAAATGGGAAAGGAGAGAGACCACAGAACACCTCAAACTGGAAGGGACCCACAAGCATCATTGAGTTCAACTCCCAACAGGCCAAAAATGCATCGAGTTGGCAGACCAGAGGAGCTGGCCAGCACATCAGCAGGAAACAGTGTCAATATCTGAGACATTTCAGCCATTAATTACACGGACCAGGCCGGGCTGCGGGCTCCTGGCTCCCGTTCCAGGCTGTTTGGCCGCACGGGCACCAGCCCCGGGTGGGATTGATCAGCTCGGCCTGCAGGATGCCCCAGAGCCCCGGGCAGCGAGCGCTGCTGCAGGAGGCGCAGGGCGGCAGCGGCCGCGGCTCAAACGCGGGGCTGCACTCTCCAAAGGCAGGCAGGCAGGCAAACAGTAAATAATTAACCAGCGCACCGATTCAAACGAGGGCGGAGGGAGAATCTGAGGACAGGAGAAATGTTTTGCTCTCCTATCTCGCACACAATCGTCCCGGCGGAGGCGAGGGCAGCGGCCGAGGCACGCAGCCTCCCGGGCAGCCCCGAGCTGCTCTGCACACGCACCTTGGGCTCCGGCTGCAGCCCTGCGGCCTCATTGCCTTCACAGCCTCCATCTGCACGGTAGCCATGCCAAGCCCTCTCCCCACCCATGAAACGCAAATTTAACTCTGTTGTTTTGGGGTGGGTTTTTTTTTTTTTTT
>VZTR01014768.1:111080-131762 GCA_013400775.1 Chaetops frenatus | reverse complement strand
TTTTTTTTTAATTTTTTGTCTACAGTTAAAATGCAAGATTCATCTCTGCTTCCTTATTAGTATAAGGAAAGAAGGCCTGCATTTGACTGTCTGACACATCACAAAAACATGGAACATTCATTAAAGATTTATGGCAACATCAAACATTCTGCTTTACTTTCAATTTTGTCACATAATCCCAATAAAACAGTGATTTAGCTGTATATGTTAAAGTTATTTGTCAGTGCTGAGTCCTTCCTGTACCACTGCTGACACACAAACACGTAAGCCAGTGAAGTCAGCCTCCATGGGGTCTGTCTCTTTTGGGAGCATTTTAAGGATGACTCTTCTGCAGGAGTATGTTCAGACTGGGCCCCATATTATTTAAGCTTTCCAGGAAAGAAAAAAAAAAAAAAAGAAAAAAGAAAAGAAAAAACCTTCTTAAGTAATGCATTAGTGTTATTCTTATCTAGAGAAGGCTTGTGGGACTAAGTGAAAAGATAAAGGAAATAACAGAGACATGTAGCAGTGCTAATGTTAATATTTGATTAGAAATATTCCAAACAAGATGTCAAGACAGATTCAGCTCTTGCTATCACACCCAGCTCGTTGAGGCTGAAGTAGTATATTCAGAGGTACAGTTTAAACCTTAAGTTATTTGAGATTAGTTTGTGTTCATAAAATTAAGATGAAGTCCAAAAAAAACCAAACAAAACCATACCCTAAGCTTTCTAACCTAATGCTCATAATTAATTAGCAAGGACAAGGACTACTGGAATCAAATTCATACCTGTTCTTCTATTATTACATGTTGCTTAATTTAGAACAACACTGTGTGCAACATCAAACCACTTGACTTCCTCTTCCCAAAGTCTTAAATTAAATAATGTAAGTGGGTAAAGTCTTCATACTTAACACGTTTTCAATTCTCTCTTTGACCACAGCTGCCACAGGCATCATCTCCCGAATTTAAGTGGCAGGACAGCACCGTCCTTTGCTACACTGTGTCAATTTACTCCCCTTTTCATATAGATTCGATTGTATTCGATTGTTAATTGCAAGTGTTTCTAGACAGGACTTGTCTACTGCAGCAAGGAAGAAAACAATGTAAAAAAACAACCTGCCCCAGGTTGTGAGTCACTGTGATGGTGCCAATATTGTCATTGTCGACAATGACGTGCAAGGAGAAGATGGAGATAGAAAGGCACACAATTAAGTCTAAGCTGATGGCATGATACCCAGAAGCAATTGTCAGAGAGAGAAACAAGGAGATGGAACTGGATGCAGAGCAGTCAGGAGCAGAGAAATAGAGCTGTGTCTCAGTTGGGTGAGGACAGCAGGTGAAATTATACAACTGGACAACATCGTCTGGAGAGAAAGCAGGCAAAATTTTAAAATGGCAAAATAAATAAAACAGAAAAATGGGAAAAAGAGGGAACTAGGGAGGAAAACTGTTGCTAAGTAGGGATGGGGAAAGCATGGAGCAAGTGCCAAGGGAAGTTGGAATGTCAAGAAGACTTAAGAACTAAGCAGAAAGATCAAGAAGGCTGGATATGGCAATCTGGCCAAGAAGCCATTGCTTGAAACTTGGTGAAAGCTCACCAGCACTCAACCCTGAGCCAGGATGAAACTGCAGAAGAGAAATTCACAGCAGTTCCTGATGTGCTGTGGCCTTCTCAAAACACACCTTGGTGGGACTTAGGTTACTGGGTATATCAGAGGATTCCGCTGTTCTCTCTGTCCGAACTCCCCCACTGTGACATGACGGAAATAATAATTGTTTCCTGCATGGTAGTTCTGTACAGATTAGGAGGAGAGGCAGTACTGGAGCCATAGAAAAATTTGAGATCTGTGAAAGCATTTCAAGAGAATGGTTAAGGACACATTTCTTGATGATGAGCACAGAAGTCAAGGGCACCCAGAAATGGGGAAAGGGAGAGAAGGAAAGACACATTCCAGGCAGCGGGCAGAAGGGCTAGAGAGGATTGTCAGGAGCATCCAACATGGACAAGGAGCATTGGGGGCTTAGGCCATGTTACTGTGCATCTGTTAGAATTACCTACGTAGCCCCCTCTTACCATCCTCTCCCTTTTTATAGGTATTTCCTGTCCTCTTTAAGATTTCTTCTTTAGATATTATGATTACTGTCATTTCAGGTATCTGCCTCTATTTCAAGAGGTCTGCATGCACCTTAGCTCCTCTATCAAAGGTGTTTCACAGCAGTCTTAAGGAAAAAGAAAGAGACCAGAAGTGGGAATCAAAAGCCACCATGACTAATGAAGCTTACCTAATTAGACAGTATACAACTATTTTATGATCCATGAGGTTGCCTGCAATAATTCAGTCACTGAAACAAAGTACATGTTAAGATATTTTCTTTCCATGAGAAACCACTTCTTCCATAATGTTTAAACAGCATTATGACCCAATCAGTAATAAATGAGTACAAGGCTTTCAAATACAGCTGCACAGGAATCCATAAACTACAGAATGGTTTGTGATGTATTTACTTCAGCTTGCTTCAAAGCAGGACTAGCCTTTCTTGGAAAAGGAAAAAGAAATCACAACAAAGAACTGACCTTGGTTTTGCTGAAGGAAATCATTGACAAGATTTCATGGGGAAAAGATAGACTAGTAAAATAAAAAATCTTTTTATATTAAGACATGTCAAGTTACATCAGGAATAATTTTGGATAACCCAACTGTATTTTGTCTCAGGCATTTGCTAAACTTAACAAGCTGAAATAGACAACAGTAGAGTTGTTAAGATTTATTTCTTATTTTCTTCAAAACGTCTGTGTTTGTTTCTGGGCAAGAGGATGATTTTCCCATCCTGAGAAACAGTGAAAGAGACAGGATTTTTCAGTGTAAGCTGGGAGATGGAAATTAATGAAAGATACTTGTAAATCATTCATCAGCCTTGGCAGTGCCAGACATTTTGCATTTCAATACCTCCATGGTTCTAAGAACAGCATAAGGTAAGTTTATAGAAACCAGACTATTTCCTCATCAAATGTATCACGGATTTACTGGGAGAAGGATTTTCACCCCTTGCATCTCCTGATTAGGGAAGAACCGACCATTGTAGCAGCTCTCCTCTGAAATGTTCCTGGCATGCTGACAGACTTTTTTCCCAGCACTTTAGCATCCTAATGAGCAAGACTCCAGCCTGCTGTAAGAGCTGCTCCTCTCACTTACCACAAGGTTTTGTGCACATGTATGTGACTCTTCTGAGAATGAATTGTGAACGCTGTGTATTCAATGTACAAGTATTTCTTTTTTTGGGGCACTGCATCTCTTCACTGAAGACATTCAGCTTCTTCCTAAGGCAGTAGGATACTGGTTGTCACATTATGTTTCAATCTTAGATGACAGCGTATTTTTCAAGTGTCCCTGCATTTACCTCAAAGTTTTC
Organism: Chaetops frenatus; assembly: GCA_013400775.1. Classification (NCBI taxonomy): domain Eukaryota; kingdom Metazoa; phylum Chordata; class Aves; order Passeriformes; family Picathartidae; genus Chaetops; species Chaetops frenatus. The sequence goes on along the minus strand of VZTR01014768.1, from coordinate 128,368 downwards.
CTCTCTCTTGACAAAGTTGCTCCTAAACAAGCAAGAAATTGTAAACTAGGGGGTGATACCTCCTTTCTAAAGCCCCTAGCAGGTCTTTGTTTTCTCTGATCATTTTCCCTTTTCCTTCTTTCATCCAACCTCATGCTGCTTGCCAATATCAACATTTAGAAAGTGTAATTTTTTGGTTTTTTAAAGCACATCTGTTTTGGTAGAATTACAACAAAAATGTGGGGGAGCAGAACTACTTCTTGTTCAGCTACAAGCACTGTGGTAGAAGTCTGAGGGCTCACTTATCTGAGTTACAGCATATTCCATAAGCATGATTGTACCCTAATGATACCACTGTCCTTTAGCAAAGCCCTGGGGCCACGCAAAGTGTTCAATGCCGTGGACAGCAGCTCATGTTTTGCACGCTGCCTAAGGCCTAAATAGGCCTTTCATACACAGGCCAGATGTTCACTCTTTCTTAGGCCAGCTTAAGGCTAGAACAAACCTTTTCAACCAGGGTTTATCAGAGTTTCTAAATTACATGCTGGGAAGAAATTTAATTGGTTTAATTAAGAAAGTTTATTTCATGGTAATTCAGTTTTGTTATGCTGCAAGACTTAATGTGTCCTCTGATAGGAGTGATTTGTTATAAATATTCATAGCAATCCTCTTCTCACCCAAGCCAAAAAAAAATATGTATTTAAGCAGAAAATTAAAAATTTTTTTAAAAAATAGTACTTTCTGTAGTCTGGAAGATGACTGACCAAATCTCCTCACAGTAGCATCCATGCCTATTTAAGTCAGGGTAATTGTCATCTCTCTGTATAGATCACACAGTGCTCACAGATTCTCTTTGTTTTCAACAGAAATGTCAAAGGCAACAAGGTCACATCTTGACTGCTTTTTTCCCATAAAGTTTTAGTCATTATTTTTCTTGACAAATTGCTGTGTGTTGCTGAGGTTTGGGGGTTTGTTTTCAATTTGGTGGGGTATTTTTCCAAAAACCATCAGAAGAAACAAAACATTTTATGTAACGTTATTCGACACAAATATCATAAAGCTGATTTATTGTGTTCTGAAATGAGCCCTGCCTGTCTGAGGTGCCTGACAATGCACATTACAGCCAGGGGTAGGAAGGCAGTGCAAACCACAGGCCCTGCTACCTGTGAAGGTCATGACTTAATCCTTCACTCTGAGCAGACACCATGACTTAGCTAAAAATCCAAGTTCACAGACATCAGTCACTACCATAATGGTCCTGCAGCTCAGGTGAGACAACAGGAGGAAAACTGATGTTGGTTCAGTTGGGTTCTGCTGAGGCTCAGGCATCCTTCACACTGGTCTCTCTTTGCCCCTCACCAGCCATCATTACCCCTCTGAGGAGGCTGCAGGGAACGTTCCTGTGTTGGATGCAGAGCTCTCCAGTTGCACAGAAGATCCCCAGGGAGCAATAATGGGTTCACTCTTTCAGCAGCAGATTTAGTGCAGGCAAAGGGTGCTCAGGGACAGCGCTGGTGTCCCCTGCCCAAGCAGCCCTGCCCTGACACCACAACCACTGCTGGTCCCATCCCTGAGCCCCCAAACCTACCGAACTGGATTGAGGCAAGAGTTTGGCCCTGTAAATCAAAATTAGAGGGAAACCTGCATGAATATAGACCAGATATCATAGGAGAAATCCCTCAGGTGTTGTTATGGCCCTTGTAAGATTTTCTGTTACACTAATCTGTCAGTGCCACAGACAGGATTCTGGCTCCATGCTTTAGCTGCTGTTCAAACACAGGTAGAAACAGCATTTCCCAAATGCACAGCTAATCTAAAAGAACACAAGAAAATGTAGGAGAAAGAGACATGCCAGAGTGTTATACACTGGAGAGACAGGGAAAATACTTTTGATTAGAGCAGCCCAAGGTTCTCAGTTCTTAGTATGTTGAACTCTGTTTAGTAGTGTTTTTTCATTAAAAAAAAACCCAACCAAACAACTAAGTAGTGATCAAGGTTTTCCAAAAACTTTATTTGCCAGTCACAGCAGGACTCTGAAAGTCATTTATTTTGTGGGTCTCAGTTTGGCCCTGAGATAGAAGACATTTTTATACATATTATGCTGATTTGCATTATTTCCTCAAGGCTTTTAAAAACTGCAGCACTCAGATAGGAAAAAACACACAGGTATATTTTAAAGTATTTCTTTCCAAATACTTTTAAATTTCTGGCAGGTTAAGTAATGAAAAAATACTAGGATTATTTACTAGGATCCACAGTGGTACCTGAAGTCAGGAGTTACACTGAACGCACAAAAAGAGAATATTTTTTGTGCTCCAAGTCTGTTTTGCCTTGTATGACTTGCAGCAGACCAAGTACAATTCTTGATTCTGTATCTGAGGTGGGGGCTGATGTTGTATCAGACAACATAAAAAGACTCTTGAACATTTTAATATATTTTAATCTGATTTCTCATGTTAAAAAAACCCTGAAAGATTGAAAATGAAAGAATGATCTGTAAGAATTTCAGCACAGTATCTACAAAAGTGTTATTTTTAACATCTGTCAGTTAAAACCTCTTTATAGGAAAGGTTCTGAGCTGCCCTCACTCATGTATGGCTAAGAGAGACTCAGAATGAAGAGCAAGAACAATTGTATTTTAAAGGATGTGTGAGTTCCTTTCTTCTCTGTTAATATTACACTGTGCAGAACACTTGATCTCCCAGTCCTTGTAAAAGCTGCAGTGCTTTTAGATATTCATGTTAAAAAAAAACCCAAACAAAACAAAAAAACCCCACAACCAACCTACAAATAACCCCCTACTCTTCAGCAAACAGATCAAGTTTTTCTCAGCTGGTTAAATTAGGGAAGCGATGAGCCTTCCCTAGGTTACTAAAACACATAAATCAGATATCTTGACAACACCTCTCTGCCAAATCATAGCAAGAAAAACAAATCCATTTACAAAAAATCCGATTGATACAAATGGTATTTTCTTTCCAGTTCCCATGGCTGTATGAGCATTTGAGGCAACAAGAAGGTAGAATTAATCTTCTTTAATACTGCAAGGAACACATTTCAAAATAAACAGTATATTCAATCTATTCCTTTTCTATCAAAACAAAACGGATAAAGAAACAGCATGGCTGAGTGTTATTGTGAGAGACTGGCAGAGCCAGGAATATGCAGCTGACACTACCACTGGGAAAGAAACAATCTGCCTTTTTAGCTGGCCTGCCTGCACTTAGAGGTTAGGTAAGTGCACTGGAGGTTAGAAAAGTGTAGTTTCCTTCCACAATCTAAATGTGCCAGCCTGTCACAGCACTACAGACAATAGGTGGTTGGTGACTACTTGCTCTCTGATCTTCTGCAGCTCCTGATGACAGCTCTTTCTCTCAAGTTTGCCAGATCAACATTGCCATAATGGCTTATGACAATGCACTAATGCAGGACTACCTGCACAGATCCACATTTCTTCCTTCTGTTGACAGAAACTCAATTCATTTTTCAGAGTCCACAAGATAGCTCCCTACAAAACGAGCTGTGGAGAACACTCAACTACAGTGAATTGAGTAGTTATGAGAGCAAACCATTGGGAGAAGGTGTTACATGACAAAAGCATCTCAAATTCAAATGTGCTCCTTCCAGAGAAAGAAAAAAAACTTAAAAAAAAAATTCTTGAGCCAGAGAACATCAGGTTACATATGTGCACCAAAAAAATATATTGCCCTTCTGAGTTTCCAGAATGAATTTCTGTATTTGAATGTGATTTTTTAATCCTTTGTTTACATTAGCAAAACTCCTAAGAAAAGGAAATATATGGAGCAACCTGGTTGCTAGCAATGCCATATTCTTGGATGAGATGAGAAATCCACTGTAAGGGGTGTAATAAAAGAAGTGAGGGGAGGGGAAAAGGAAGAAAATTGGAACACAAAACTATGAGACCATTATATGAATTTAGAGGAATGGAATAATGGACAGAGGCAGAGATAGCAGGTGTGACAAGAGAAATAAAAGGTTTAAACTTCAGTATCACATGCAGAGAGGAAAAGCCATCAGGAGCAAAGTATTCCAGATGATGGAGGAGATCATTTCTGCTATGAATTTTTTAATACATCAGAGAGAAATTAGCTATGTGCCAAAACAGCCAGAAAGAAACACTCACAGAAGTCTGACCAAAGACACCAGTACTTGTTACCAAGATGAACAGTTGGGCTGTAAAAATCTTAGCTTTTATTTTAGACAAACCTATCTGTTCTTCATTAATATCCACTTGGACATCTACAGGAAAATTTCCTTAATTCCCCTCTCTGACCACAGGTTAAGTCACTATATTAAAAACTTGCTGTTAATATTTTCTGTTCCACTCAAATGCACACCTTTCTTATGAATCATTGCATATACTTTAGCTTTAATTCACCTGCAGATTTATCTGGGAACAAAATGATTATTTAAAAGGAGTAATTTTAACATTTTTCTACACTTTGACTATTGCTTTCTATGGAATTTGGTATAATATATAGTTTTGGCTATGTATTGTGTCATTGAGTACAGACACACCATTCAACCACAAATTATCTCTGCTTCTCATTACTAATGTTCATTCACTGCATGAATTCCATGCAGGAACTACACCTTAAAGCAACATCAGTCCTCTGTGAAATTAGAAACTGAAGACTGTTTCATTAGGCACCTTTTTATTTGATGTCGACATTGCACAGGCTTTAGACTGAAGTTCATAACCTGTTCATAAGCAGTATTTTTTCAGCTCACTTGCTACCATGGAAAAGAACCAAACCAATTAAGAATGCTAAAATTGCCATTTCGTTTTCACTAAGGAAAGAGAGAGATTCTGCTAAACTGACAATAAAGAAAAAATATCTCACTACGGGAATTATCCAATTTGACTAGATAGGTCATTTCATTAACTAAAAAGTAACAACATCTCTAATCAGTCTTTCTCACCTATAAATTACCATCTTTATCTCTTCAAATCTTTAATTCACTGTTGCTTTTCTTCCCATTTGCTAACAACTACTGCCTTTGAAACATTACCATCAACCATATTAAAGACATTTTACGTAGAGGAGGGGTTCATTTTGGATTCTACCCCATTTTTTCCCCCCACTGGTATATTTTAACACAAATTTGCTTAAACTAGCATGACAATGTGTCATTCATAACATACACTAAATGTCATGGGAAGCAGGCCAAGTAAAATCTGTCCAGTGGACTCCTCTCCAAGCACAAAGATCAGCAAGAAGAGGAATCTTTCATGAGCAAGGTGAATTCAGTCTCAAAGGAGCTTTGCTATGTGAAATGGTGAAATGAGGTGGAGGGGAAAATCCACATCCACAAGGAAAGCCCAATGCCCACATATCTATGGATGCATATTTTGGTGAACAAGTATGCATCCATACCTATATATGTATATACACACATACATATGTAGATAAAAGACCAAAAGGCCAGTTAAAGCTGCTTCCAGAAAGTCTGAACTTATGGGACTGAGAACTCATGCAGACATTCATCTTAGCACTAGAACCTGGTGTCAAATACCAGACACAGGCCACTGCTGGCATCTCTTCAGATGTGTTTCTCACTAATTGTCTAAATGGAAATTAAGATTTGTTAAGGTAAAGCTGGGAACAGGGACTTTTCAGTTGAGGGCCCTGTCTATGAAATTCCATATGTTCAGCAAAGCCCCTTCTTTGACCATCTTCAAAGCCCAGGCTGAGACTTTTCTACTGAAATATTCCATACCTGACTATTTCCCCTGCCTTCTCTTTTCTACTTCTCTTTTTGACTATTTGTCCCTCACTCTCCTCGCTAAGAAAGGCTGCTCTCACTGAAGCATTGAATCTTCCCTTTTCTGAGGTTTCACTTTTAGATCTGTTCAGTGTCCCAGATACAGACAGTCAGCACTCTAGACAATGGCAGAATAAGATAAGGAACTTCAAACTTTCACCAAGAAAGTATTTCACAGAAGCCTCCAGCAGAACATAGACGTGGCAGGTTACCTGAGTTATCCTTTGACAACATTTGGAAAATAATACAGAAACAAGTCAGAGTCACACAATTACAACACTGGTAAGTCCAGCCTCATATCATCACCAGAAACATTAAGCATTGCTCTCAAATTACTGTCAGGGGTTCATTTCTGTTTATGCTCTTTGTAGAAATCAGTAAGTCCACTGGTGCTCTGCCCTCTGACTGAACAACTTCCTCTGGTAAAACTTCCCCCAGTGTCCTCAGCATCCTCTCACGTGGTACAGGCAGCACAATCAAGCAAGGAACAAAAAGGAAAATTTCACTATAAAAGAGAAAAAAGCCTTTTTTTTCCACCCAGAAACTACTCGGGCAGAGGATACTGCAATTTACATCATCATTGCAACAAACTGCTTCCTGCAACTGAGTGAATATATTTTTCAATTTTTCAGAGTCCTGTAGAAGGAATGTGTCATTTGATTTATGCAGTACCTTAAGAAAGCCTATGTACCAATGATCTACATTCAAATCAAATGAGATTTAGGCATGCAAATTTCCCTGGATTAACGAACTTTTACACATGATTATTCATTCATGCAATGAAATCACTACCTGTACCAAAACTCATAAAATAATTACCCATAAATAGCAACATAAACAAGTACTCATAAATAGCAGCTTCACGGTATAGGTCCTAGCATGCTATTGAAGTGACCTGAATATTCCAGTTCAATTCCCAGGTCCTATTCTCCTACTTCTTCCAGAAGTGTCAGAATGCTGATGAGTTCAATCACTAATACAATAGATCATACACAGGGCACAGTCCATCATGTGGGAATGGGTTTTAAAAAAAAAAATTATTTCACCTATCAGGGGTCATTTCCTAAGGCTAGAAAGCTGCTGGAGCACTCTCTGGCAGATCAAAAGTCTATTTACCCTTCAGCAAGGAATCATTTTTCTCTGTTCTCTAATCTCTTGAATATTATATGATATAACTGATACTTCGCAACAGCTTTTGTAGCTCTTACCATTGACCAGGTTTCCCAGTAGATATAAGGAGACCCAGGAAATCCGCATTTTTTTTTTCCTGCTTTGGTCTCACTATCGTTTGAATGGAAGATTGCATGTAAATCATATGAAATCAAATGTTTCTGTACTGCAGTCTCCTATGCACACACATTGAGAGCCTTTCTGAGCAGCACTAGTGTGCTATCTTCAAGCTACCACACCTTGTTAGCAATGCACCTCTTAATCTGTCACATTTTCCATTTGCTTTATTCTGCTAACAGAAGGTTTTTTCCCTCTAGCTTAAAGTGCTTTCTACCAATATCCAAACAATAATTAAAATAAAAGCCTAACAATTAGTAATACCAACTGGTATTTCTTTCAGGTTTTTTTTCCATGTAATTCAAACGTGTCAAGACACTGAGTAACCATTATTAACTGCAGTTTGTAACAGACAGGAAAAAATGACTGCTAGAGAACTAAAGTGCTCTGTCACATGCCACACAGGCTGCCAAAGGAATAATGAGGAATAAAACACTGAATTCCAATTTCCAAGATCAGTGATTAACCCATGGTGAGATTGGGAATGGTCTTTTGCTGACCCAAACTCTTAAAAATCCTATATATATATCAGTTTTTTTGAGGAAGCATTAGGAGATCTGAGCTCTTTTCTGGCCCTTGGGGCTAATTTACTGTGGTCTTCAATAAATAACCACTATATGCCATGGTTTCTCTGCATAACATGGATATCTACATCCACAGGAAGCTGGTGAAACTGCTGTTTTCTGTTGGATTTTTGTATAGAACATCATGTTAGTATTACATTTCTTTGGACTACAGTGTGAAACTGTTTAATACACTGGGACCTTGCAGGATGTGAGATACTCAGCTGAATTATCTTTCAAATATCATTCAGTATTACAAACAGCAGCACTAGGCTGCTGGAAATTATTACATTTAAACAATGTCAATGAAAAATAAGGAGCCAGAGTTTGTCTTCTTGCTTGGATGCAGAACATGAATCAGTGCAGTGACACCTGACATTACAAGTCAAATTGAAAACAAATTTACTGATGGAGTCATAATTTGCAGAAGATTTAGAACAAATTTTAAAACTTCAATTGTGTAAATATTTTAAATCATTCAGAGGAAGAAGGAAATTTTAAGCCATTAATAAATATCAGCTAACATCCTTGAAATCAGGTAGAAATGTATCTTCTCTGCTTCTGTACTTCAACAGACCTTTCCAAAGGTACCTGCTCCTCTGAATAAATGAATCTTATTTCATGGTGACGACAGCTATCAGAAAAATGATTGTATCACTCCTACCCTTACTTCCCAGTGTAGCAGTGGAAGACAGATTAAATCAAAGAGGATGCACCTAGGCAAAACCTCTCCACACAGGGAATAGATAAAACACCAGGTTTTTCTGCTGTTACCAAGCTTGCACTAAAAAACCTATATTAAGTGGCTTATTCTTCCCCTGCCTTTAAGTGGAACAGTTGGTTCCAAGTGTGAAAGGATTTGGCCATTTCCCTTGTTCTGTTCCCAGCTCTGTCACTGCCTGGTGACTTTGTCCTTAATATTCAGTCATTTTTGCCCTCACTCACAGATTTCCTGTCAGCAATGTACAGCAAGCCCATACAGATTACACACGATTATCAGACACAATATAAATTATCATTCCTGTCTTGATATTCTCCATACAATTTTGTAAAAGTTTGGGAAAAAATGCTTAGAAATTACTTAGAAAAATGACTTTTATGTTCTTTCCATCAACTAACCAGATAAAAATATGGTATGGGTAAGACTAAGTTTGGGGGGTTTGGTCCAGTTCTGGAGGCAATTAAATCACATATTTTCAGACTACAATGGGGTCTTTCATAGACTCATGTAAGATTTTGTTGGGTTTTTTGGGGTTTTTTTTAAATAATGTCTTCTCTGTGATATTAGAAAGCTCAATGTCACACTGTAATTTGGTTTCTGCTTGCTTCCTTTATTTTATAATATTTTATATAGACCTTTCAGAGATAACTTCTTTAATTTCCTGCTGTTGTCAAATTCTGTTTGGTACATTCATAAAAAGCAGTGTCACTTTTGGGGAAAATTAAAAAACCACACACACACTAAGTGCAGACTTCTCTCAATTTTGTGGTTTTGTCTTGCCAAGATCTTGGTATCTTTGCTTAGAACCCTGGACTGCCCCCATGTCATCAGTCCTGAAACTAGAAGCAGTTTTCTATAAACAGCTTTGAAATGTTATGTCTTTGTTTCATAGACACCTATTCCCTTGGTTTAACAGTACTACAGTCAATGAGAATTTTTATGCAGATTATTTCAGTCTATATTGCTGTATTTTTTTGACTCATCATACTGTTTATGAAAATTTAGTTTTCTCTGTGATTTAGCACCTAGACCAACGAGTTTTATACTTCCCGTTTGTTGAAGAGCACTATGATTCTGCATTTTACAGTAGATTCCCTCTCTCAAGCTCTCTTGTACTTTCTGAATTTTCTTAACCACCATGGAAAGAATGAAAACAGACCTCGGACATCCATCCTAAGGAAAAATCCAGCAAAGGTTGCTTTTCAGTAGAACTATAGACAGGTTGTCCACCAGCCAAGACATGAAAGTACATTATTCAGGGTGTATTTGTATCCATTTACAAAAAGGAGCTTGCAAATATGTCCAAGTTCAATAAATTTCTTGTGCTCCAATGTGTTTATGGAAGTGGATTATCAGCACTTGGTTTTTAATGAGCCCTTTTTAATTTGATGTCGTCCCCAATTTCACTTCAGCCTGTGCCAAAGAGGGAGCTACCCCAAACAGCCTCATTTTGTCACACTGCAGCTGCCAGTGACTCAGTGGTTTAAAAACTTGCTGATGGAAGGCAGAGGGGGGATAGTACACACAGAACTTGGAGGTTTTAGTTTGCATTTTAAAATGCCATAGGGAAAACATTAAAATTACAGATTTTTTTTTTTTATTGGAAGATATGCCTATACTAGTTACAGTTGCCCTTTCTCCCATCACTCCTTTACTCACAATACCCCTAAAGTCATAAAATAAGGTTTTTCCTTCCTCGCATGGGCAGAGTTGAGTTCACTGGAAGCAGCTGGAGATAGACAGGACCTGGTGCCAATTACCAGCTTGAAACCCTCTCCCTCAAAGTTTCACGTCTTGACCAGCTTGGGGCAGAAAAGTCCTGCACTCCACAGGTGGAGAACTCCTGAGAACAGCAAAATGCCACAGCTCTGCTCTGTGCCCAATAACCAGGCAGGATACAGAAAACACCTCTGTTTCATTGGCTCTCCCTATAGATTCCAGAAAAGGGATGTATGGACAGGCAACTGCAAAAACCTCGGAACTGGGCCAGGGGCAGGGAATGAAAGAGTTGCAGCTTCTTCCAGAAATTACAAACTCTGATACAGAAACGCCCAGCAACGAAGTGTTCTGTCCTCCACCCACACCCCCCCCCAGTTCTGCAGGAATCCATTTCACTGACCTGTACTGCTGGCTGGGGGTTTCTTCCTTAGCTTCAGCTCTCCAATTCATTCCAAATAATGGGAATATTGCCCCAGAGTCCTGTGTGTGTTGGCTCAGGCCCACCGTGCACAGGGAATGGCTTTCTGAGGGAGATGGCTGGGCCTGTAAAAGCAAATGTGCATCAAATGTAGATTGCAATGAAGTAATGGGACTAGGAGCAATTGACCAAAGCGAGAAATCCATATTAAATGGAAAAATTATGCAGCATGCAGCCAAAGGAAAGGACTTAGGACAATTCCTAAAAGCCGTAATCCTAGCTTGGGGATGCAATTAGAGAAGAAAAAACATGAAAATAAAAGTGTGTTGGGAGACAGGAGACAGAAATGCATTCGGAGAGTAGAATACAAATCACATAAGGATGATGTTGTTTTACAAGGCAGCAGCTGGGCCCCCAGGTGGACTGTCCCCATCTGTCACTGGCCCAGAGAGGAGCCTCTCCAGCAGCAGCACCCAGGCAGGACAGCACCAAGGGAGGGACACTGCAGGCATGTGCCATGTCCTCGGATATCCCCAGCAAAAGCACAGCTCACAAGTCCACTCATACAGCAAAGGAGCTTTACTCTCTCATCCCAACTCCTCCAGCACCTAAAGCAATCAAGATTCCATCCAGAACAGAGAAAATAGGGCTAGGACCTCTCAGAGTCTTTCCATACCTGACTGAGATAAAAATAAAAGAAACAACTCTGTCGAGCTAAGTGGCTTTTCCGTTCTAACAATCTTCCTGCCCTTGAAATTTAGTTTGAAATGGAGCAGCCTGCTATTTCCACATCAAAAATCAATACAATCAACAGGTTAAAACATTCTCAGTTACAATGAAACAGTATCTGAGGAAACAATACAGGATAATTTAAGAAACATCGGAAAGCTTAAACACCATAAGAAAAGAGAAAATCTCTTTGTTTGCCCAAGGTAATGACATGGAACTATAGAAGACCCCCCAGAGAAACTTGAGGAGATGGGGTGTCTATTCCCAGCACTGCCAGCTATCTGCTTTGTGACCTTGGGTGAGTCACTTAGCTGTCCCCTGCCAGGACAAAGTGAAAATGCTTCCTTACCTAAACTGGCTCAAGATCTCTGTGAAGAATTTGTATTTCTCTCAATAATCCTCTAAACATCAGATGTATATACACAGTATAATAACACCATTTAACACCAGGCTGTAGCAGAAGAAAAGATCTTACACAGACTCTCTGTCTGACTTGCACTAACTCATCCAAATGACCTTCCAGAAAATATTGTGGACCTATGCTAAAAGTCTAGTTTTTATTCACATGAAACAAAAAGGAAGCAACTTAGCATGCATGCAATCAGATGAATCAGAATGTACCTTTCCACAATCAAATTAAGAATGAAATTAAATTCACTAATCTCATGCTAAAATATTGACAACAGCCTGATTTAAATGTCTTTCTTGGTGGCCACACTCCCAGAGCATCCAGTTTCCTTAGAGTTCCAGGCTAACACACTGCATCTCTTCAGCTGAGCATCAGTTCCTGACCACAGGATGTAGGGACACATCGGTTCCTTCCCCTTGCTTTGAGATAAAAAGAAAAAGAAAATCATGTTTTACAACTGTTTCTAAATATTTTTTTCGTTTGACCACTCTTTTTACGGAATGTCTGGCAAGAGGATATGAGAGTGAGACTTTTCAAAAGGAGACTGAGAAGGTATAGATCATAAACTCTAGGAGTCCCAGGTACATTTCTGAGAGGGTGAGTGTGTGCATATGTGTAAATAAAATGGCCTAGTTTGGAATGTCTTTAGTAACCGGTATTTGCCGGGTTGAAGCACACGGCTCTGAGCTCCCCCTGCTGACTCTCGAGCTCGAATAAATGAATCGCCTTCAGATGCTTTTGCAAACACTTTTGATATTGGCTCAAGGTCAAAGGAGTGGACTGCTGCACGGACATTAATTTTGGCCTCACTAGCATCACAGACCGAAAAGCAGCAATAAGGATATTATGTGCTTTATTTTGATTCCACTGGGGTACTTTTGCAGCGGCTGCCAATTCAGATTTCAGTGATACTGCCCAATTTGCAGATCAGCAGAATAAAACCATTTGATGCAATGTTTATGCTTCTAAATAACGTGCACCAAGTAACAGATTGAAAAACGAATTGGTACAGGAATATATATGCTATCTTTCACCTTAAACATGAACACTTGAAACAATATATGCCCAGCTACAGGCAGACACCAATCACCTCTTTGATCAGCTGTAACTTCTGTATTACTGTACCACCTAAGCTTAAAAAATATATATAGTGATTTATACCCCTTGCATTTTAAAGGTTATAGCAGGCTTCCACAAATGTGAAGGCCATGTCATGCAGTGGCCAAATAATACAAGATTACACATTTACAATAGACCCTGTTTAATATTTTAGCATTATCGAGACCATGTTTTTCTACTTTTGTTCATGTCACTCTCACCAATAACTTGGGGGACACTGTCCATCCTCATCTGTTGGCTATATTTTACACAGTTCCATATTTTTTTGGGCAAATGTTTTTACATCATACAGAAGTTTGGATGTGAACAAGTCAGTTCATTTACTGCTGCATCTCCAGATCTATTTCAAAAGGAATTGCTGACATCTACTGGTTCAAATTATAAAATACTCAAATTACAGTTTTTCCTTTCAAATAAAATCTAATGGCTCTGACTTCTTTCACAGATGATGGCAGAAAAGGCAATTCTGTTGAAATTAGCAGAAATAAACCCATTCTCTCCTTTTTAGCAGTTCATCTCCTCTCTGTGCTTTCTGGCAGACATAAATGTCTAGAATTATATCTGCTAGGCACCAACAGTTTTTTGAACTTGAAAACCACAGGGAGCATTTGGCTATCGTATGAGGCTGCTCCACCCAGTGCAACACAAAAACATCACATTTTGTCCTGAAAATCCTCAATCAATTCTACAAATCTGGTGCAACACTGGATTAGCATCCTCATCCTCCCCCTTCCCAGAAGAGACCCAGCTCCCACCCAGAGCTGTGTTTCTGAACCTTGAGGCTGCTGCTCAGATGCTCCAGTGCCACACTGTGCACTCCAGCTCTCCCTGCAGTGCTTGGGGTGCCAAGGATTTGGGGAAGGTGTGGAGGAGAGGAGAGAGGCTGAAGTGCTCCAGTGAGAGATGTGGTATTTCATAATGGGGGGCTCTGAACAGACCTGCTCCCCTTACCCTTGTTTGGGATGGTGCACTCAAAACCCATCCTCACAACTGATCACCCAAGGCAGGTCAGCTGCTGCAGGTGGCCCTGCCTTAGCACACACAAAAACCCTCTTATCCCTCCTCTGTATTTATTCACTTCTCCTTCCTGTTTCTGGAGCAGGGAACAGCAGGCACGGGTGTGCTCTGAGCACACTTCTGAAGTGCCACACATTTCCAGGACAGACCTTTCCATGCTGCATTCCAGAGGTCAGGTTTAGGAGCTCTGGGGCTTTGGCTGGAGCAGGAACAGCTTGGTAGTGGCAGGATGGCATCACTGCACAAGCAGCTCTGCAGGTGCCAGCCTGGGAAACTGGAGACGCTCATAAGGCCAGAAAGCAACTCTGACTACTTTCAAAATGTTTCTTAGATGAAAAACTGTGGCAATTAGAGAGGAAGACAGGTACCTGAGGGCATTTCAAGACACAGGTCAAGAGCAGTCCATTTAGCAGGCAGGAAAAATAGGACAACTTCCTACGCCAAATCCTGAGGTTTTATCTCAAAACAAGCTTTTCTCTTTTCAAACTCCTAAGGGCAGCAAACCCAATTTTTACTTCTTCTGCAGACATCCAGAATTGTACTGCTGTCAACTGCATCACTCCTGGCAAATCAGTACCTTTCACTCTCATTGCCAGTACCTGGCTAAAGTATCAGACAAGCAGGAGGGCAATTAAAATATCACTCTGCTCCAAGAAACTCATCAAAGGCCCACAGGTTTCAGTGATAACATTTAAGTAGGCTAACACCAAAATGCTCTAGCAGACCTGGCTAACAAGAAGTATCTGCAAATGTGGACTTCTCTTTCCATGAGTTCTTTTTCCTTTTCACAAATTAAAACACAGATCTACTCTGCAATTATTGTTTCACATTTACAAGATCCTTACTTTTGTGTAGTCTTTCAAAAATGCAATTTGAGACACGGAAAATAGTTTTCACTGCTGTAGTTTTCAACACTTTGAACAAACTCTTGAGGTAGTGCATGAATATAGGAAAACAGGAAAGCACTTGACAGCAGCAGGAATACAGCAGGGCATAGGATGACTGGAAAACACAAACAGAATAACCAAAATCCCACACAGAGCAAGATGTGAAAATAGAAGCTGGAAAGGAGGAAGAAAGCCCTGGCATGTCAGATGCTGATCACAGCTAGCAGAGAAACAGGGCACTGTCTGCCCAAGTCAGTTCCTCAGGACCTGCACCAACAGCAGGAATGTGAAAGGCTGTGGCCAGCAGCATTAACTCTCTTTTGTCAGAAGAAAGCCTTCAAGAGAGGACCTGTAGGGTAGGATAGAATCAGCCACTATGCAAAGTTACCACAAATGAGAGAAACTAGCACAAGGATCCATCCATTTTGCCTTACATCCACAGGCAGATTAGATGAAGAAATAGTGGGGTCAGCACTGGCTCTCTAGAGAACTGGACTCTATTCAAGAAAGGAGTGTAAAAGTGTCTGAATATTTTCTTGCAGAATTGAATTAGGAAGTTGGCCAGGTAAAGAGGACTGAAAATTGATGGAAAATGAGAGAGTAATTTTGGGTCAAGGAGAACTGAAGTTAAAAACAGTAAGAGATAGGCAGATAGACAATGAATGCACTTTAATGGCCACACAGAGACCCATTTCAAACAGTGCTTTATAACCTTCCTGCTACTCATCAGGTCTCAGCCAGCCCGGAGAGGTTGTGCTTGACATGCTGCAGTGAAGAGAAAAGTTCAAACATTAATTCATCCACACCAAGGTGTGCCCTGCCCTTAGGGCATGCAGTTTAAATTGAACTGATCTAGAACAACAGAGAACAGAAAAATGTTGAGTGGGGTTACCAAGGCAAGCCATACACCTTTGGTACGGTTTTATTTTTTAATTTCTGTGGTAAAGCAAAATAAAGAATGGGAAAACAGTGAACAAATAGAAGCACAAAGACATGCCTGAGATGCCTGACCATGTTACAACTTCAGGTGCTTTTGATCAGAAAAGCAAGTTAGCCACAGAGGAGGGAAGGGATGGGAGTAGTCATTATAGATGGTAAAACCACATTTTATTTCATGATAGTGTTTCAAGAGCATTGTGGGGTTTTGTTTACCTATGGATTCAGCTCGTGCACAGACATACAGCCATGTTAATTGAGATGTTCATTCATTCATGACTACTCTGAGTTGGGAAAAAAAGCCCAAGATGAAGTAGACACAGGCTTTTCCAAAGTCAAGATCAACTTAGAATTTATGAGTTAAGACAGTCTACAGATAAAAGTCCAGCTGTAAAAAGTAAAATCCAGACTTGCATTGCCCAAGACTGATCCAAGCCCATTCAAAATTCCAGCATATTTGCTGTGATGGCACTAAGAGAATATGGCTTAAGATCAGCCTTTAATTAGGTAGATTGTCCTCTGTTCAGAGGCCTGTTAAGCACAGATGCTTTTGCCAAAGACAAAAGCGGAACTGCTAGAAATTTTGGAAAGGGATGAAGAGGGAGGCCTTAAAAAATTAATAATATTTTGGAAAACTGTATTTGGATTTAGTTAAAACACAAGCATATCTCCTTGGTCTCAATGTACAAAACCTTGAGAGATTGTGGTGCATGCATGGCCAGGCTCTACAGATAATGTCAGGTAGGTGCTGTTATTAATTGGTCATTTCAGACTTTTATTCAGTTGGTTTTGCAGACAAATGTTCTTATGCCATTTGGCTGCATCCACAGCAAGGATAGAAGATTGTCATCACTTCGCCATGCTAACAAGGCAGTAATAAAACAGAACTGGCAGTCTGGAATGAAAGTGTAGGAAATGCTAATGGTGGAGCCACAGCACTGATGCCAAATATTTCCAGTAAAGGGATATAATTATTTTCAGGTACTTACACTGTGACAGGAAAGAAATGGCTGAGAGCTTTTGGGTTTGGCTCCTTACCCCTAAAGCTGCAGAGGCAAAATGTACCAAACACACAGAGCAATGATCCACTCTGGGATCTTCTGCTCCTGGCATCCACAGCTGTAGAGACCAGGAGATTATAAAGCTGCTGAGCTTTTCACTTTGAATCACCTCATACTCAACACATCCTTTAAGGCCAAGCATATGGCTGGGGGAGTCTGAGAAACTCAAAGTTTTCCCTCTTAATCCTTTGGCTGGCTGGTGACATGTGTCTCAGGATTAATAGAACAGGACATTGAGGGAGAATCCACGGAATACAAATTACCTAAGAAAGGCTGCATAACGTTTCTCCCCACTTTCAAACTAAGAGCTCAGCACCAGTGTTTTGGAATTTGCCTGACACTTCCCTGATTCACTAAGATGTTCAACTTCTACAGGTATTTAACAAACTAGGTGTCTGCTGGTGACATCTCTAAAGTTAACTCGTTGCCAAGCAGACATTCCCTACTCACCCCAAGAGGATATATATTCTCAAAGCAGGAAGAACAGTAAGTCCTTGGAATTCTGCATTCATATAGAAAAGGAAAAAAAAATCAGGGAAAGTACTGAACAGGAAAAAAATTTACAAAGAGAAAGAAAATCTTCTATAAGAAAATAACCCTTAATTAGCTACTATAGGTTCTTTTTTTTTTTTTTTTTTTTTTTTTTTTTTTTTCTT
>VZTR01014768.1:76249-110914 GCA_013400775.1 Chaetops frenatus | reverse complement strand
AGCATTAATCATGCAGGTGAGGAGGTACCTTTCCAGTATTAAGGACCTTTCCTACTAGTTTTCAACCAGGTGTGCATTCATTTACCTCAGCAAGGAAGTTACTACACTTTGGGGAGAGAGGACCAAACAGCCAAGTCAGTGCAAATCACTACAGCGGACCTAGCAAACCTCACTCAGATGGCCTCAGGCTTAAAAATAGAATAACTCAGATCTCACCCCAGTGCAGCTGACATTCCCTGGAAATTCTCTGCTAGGGACAAGGCTGAGTCTATCTTATTTTTAGCTTTGTCACACTTTCTGAAATACTGGGCAAACCATTTGCTACACCTCTACTTCTCACCTGTAAAATGGGCACTTGCCCTTGGCACATCCCACCTCAAGGCCTGATTCACACATTCACACACACTGTTAGAGATACCAGTACCCCATGCTTTCAGAACACTGTTCTGTCTTAAAATGTTCAATTTCCCATTTCTTTTCAGGCCATCTGCCAAAGTATGCATGGATATAAAATTTACTTCTAAATAGTGTGAGAATGGTTGTGTTCAGAAATTCATCTGCAGTCCTTTACTTGCTCGCCTTCCTCTACAACTTCCTGGAATAAGTATAGACTATGCCTCAGGAAAACAAAGCTATTTGAAAAGAGAACAGCTGCCATGGTGCTGAGTCAATACAGGCAGACAAAATAAAATAAAATAAAATAAAAAAACTACACTGCATCTGTGGCAATGTTTTTTTTTTCCCCCACTCCATCATGATATCCCCAATTCACAGCGCCCTGGCAAGGGTTTAGCCAACACCAGTCCAAGTGTGAGCTTCAAAGAAATGCATCCAAACCTCGAGATCATTAAAACAACACACTGATTCCTGCAATGGGGCATCCACCCAGCTGATCCACCAGATCCATCCACCAGCTGCTATTGCAGCATCTGCTTTTGAACTTTTCCTCTGCCTCAGTCAGGTTCCTCTGAGCCATCTTCCTCTAAGGGATGAGCTGTGTAAAGGTGCAGTTGTTATTTATGGCTGTTAGCTGCAAGAATAAGGGTAAAATGCCCCAAAAGCTCTGCCTTCTTTTGCTAGGCATTGGCAGAGAGGTGCTGTTCATCATTTCTGGTGACAGGAGCAGGTTTAGAGTGAATATTCATCTATGCTTTCACAGGAGAAGATTCCCTCCATTGCAGTTATTTTCACAACATGGTGCAGGGGTTTTTGGAATTTATGCTGGTAAACTGTAACCAAGAGAATGCAAACCAGCATTTAACTCTTGGTCTTCATAGGGAGCACCATGTCCAAGGGGAGACACTAGAAATGCTTGCTCAGTGTTGGGATGATATCTGTGACATCCCTCATTTACTCTATTAGCTGCATCAGAACATACAGTGACATAGAGGATAGAAAGTGACAGTAATTACAGCCTTGGAAGCACCCAGAAATACTGAATAAAACAAACAAAGAACAAACAAACAAGCAAAAAAAAAATGTTGGCATCCTAGCCAGGGAATTCATAATTTCATAGTTTGGATAATCCCTTCAAACTTTCACTTCAAACGAGGCTGAAGGGTGTTCTGTTTATTTAAAAGACACCTGCAAAAAAAAAAAAGTTAAAAAAAAAGAAAAGAAAAAAAAAGGAAACCCACCCACCCCTACTTTTAAAAGTGGGAAAACCATGCCATGTGTTCAAAAGCAAAGTTTAAAAATGGCAGCTTTGTGAATGTTCTGAACCGTAAACTGGTTTTGTGAATATTATGAAAAGCAAAATGTACATTAGCAAATTGCAGCATTCATACTCTGTGAAAGAGAATTTGTACAGCTGTAGACTGGTACATTTGATCTGCAAAACTTCAGAAGAACAGTTTTTCACAGGAACAAGCCAAATTCTTAAAAATCTTTCTTTGCTTTGGGATAGAGCCTTTTAGAAACTAATAAGCTCGTTTTTATTGTCCTCCCCTTTTTCTGAAAAACATTTTCATGGATGTGAAGGACTTTTCACTGGGGCATAAAGCAGAACTCCAGACATGGCTGAACTAGCACCTTACAGCATTTCCTCTTGTACAGAATTTCTTGTAACTTTGTACACAGTATTTATTCCCTACACCACTGAAAAGAGGGCAGAGTGCTGTTTCTGACTTTTCCCAGGAATTTGTTTGGAAGGCTGAGTCCTTTTTTAAGGTTTCCACTGAATTCCTCTGCTCTGCACCTCCTGGCAGAGGGAAGAGCTGATGGGACCCTCCTCTCTGCAATTTTGTGTCTGACTGCATGAGTGATTTTTACACAAAAATCAAATTGGGTAAAAAAAATTAGGGAAATATATTTTATGGATACAGATTAGGAATCTTGACACTACCAATCAGTACTTTATGGGACAGGATATAATTAAGATGTCAAAAATAATAAATTAGCACCAAAATAGAGCATATTTAATAATAAAGATTTCCTGTTCATAAATTTTTTTCTATTGTACAAAAAGCTTCTCTAATATAAAAGAAAAAACTACATTAGACTTGAATTATCATTTATATCAGCTTCTTTGCACTTTTCCAGCTGCATAAATGAATCCATACAGGGAACAAGTAACCTACATTTAGTCTTATCTGTTGATATTGCAGAATTGGTAAAAAGAGGCATTGTGGTAAGGATCATACCTGGTATGTTCACAATAGTTTTATCTAGGGAAGAACTTTATTAGCAGCATGAAACTGAATATTATGTATTATAATGAGAGGAAATCACAGCAAGATGCTCAGATGTGCCTTTGTACCCATGTAGATCAAGCACCTCTGAATTTTTATCACGGTATATTTGTCAACTGCTACCTCCTAGGAGGCATTCAGTGGTGAACTCTGTGGGATCTGCATTCCCAGCTCCAACTGTAAAAACAGAAATCTTCATACCAATGGAGTAAATGCTCAGTTTTCCTGAGCCTCTCTGACTGAAAACACTAAGGTACTTAGGCAACTGCATCTTTTAAGTACTTTTTGCAGACTTCTGTAACTAAAAATGAGGATTACAGTCCCAAAGCTTTGCTTTCTTTTAGGAGAACACCAATTATCCACATGGTTATTTCTAATAACAGGATTGTATTAAAATATTTGCTTGAAATTTTTTGTCACTGGCCAGCTGTAACTGAAATGGTTTTTTGGCTCTTAGTGCTTTATCTAGTAGAGAAATATTTTCCTTCCATGCTAGATATCTCTACAGCAGGCTTGTTATAAAATAGCAACACTTCTGTGTTCTCCTTACACTGGAAGTGTGCAAGAACGAGTAACTTTACTCATACAAGTGGTGCCAAAAAAAGTATATATATTCATCAAATATATATACTGTGTATCTAATGCTTGTAGGACTGGAAAGCTGATCTAAAGTACTGACTGAAAATAGCCAGCGTTTTTTTTAGTTTGAAATACAATGAAGAAAGCAAATAATGGATGACAAATCATTCAGCTATTTTATACATGGGTTTCCAAAAATAAAATATAGGATTTTTGTTGTATAGTTATTATTAACATTTTTATAATTGTATGAAAATTCTGGATAGGAACATATTTCCAAAAACTGAAGGAATAAAAAGCCTTCACTGATAGTACCTAGAACTTCTAATTAAACTTGACCTTGAAAGCTGTAAGAAAAACACACTGCCAAGAAACCACTTCATCATCACAGGGGCAGATTTGTGTTTTACATTCCTACTCAGATGACCAAATCAGTGTTCTTTATCCATTCTTTGCAGAATTGCAAACTATTCCACAGAAGCCAAAAAGCCTGATACCTTCTTATTTTAAGAGCAGGCTGGAAGAATTTTAGCCATTTTCTTTACATTAGTTAAATGCCATCTTGTAGCTATCACAACTTGAAAGAAAAGAGTGTGACCTGAAAAGGTTGGCTAGAAGTAAAAGTACATTATGTAGCTACACTGTCACTACCTAAACCATTCTAACAAAAATCTGAAACATTTAGACTCATCAACGCAGACAGAATGGAGCTCTTCCTACCAGCTCCAGGCTTATTCAAAGGTTAGGCTCAATTTAGTGTCAGTTCAAACTCATTTAAAACCTCATCCATGAATTGAGTTTTCTGTCTGTGCTGCTGGGGCAGCTACAGAAGGAGAAAGGTGAGATCAGAGCAGTGTCTCAGCTATCTTGATTCACTTTTGAATGAATGTCTATATTGTTATGTGTACAAACTAGATCTATTCCTGCAATTTAATTTTTGTTTTCTTTTTTTTGCAGTGAGGTGCACTGCAAAGGCCAGGGTAGGTTTCTACTTTCAGTTAGAAACCTGTCTCACAGTGCAGCTGAGCTTCGATCACAGGAGTCTTGGGTCACTCCAAAACCTCTCTTTGGTGTCTTATATCCTCACAGACTAAGAAGAATGTTTTCTGCCTTTTTTTCTTTCTTTCTTTCCTTGTTGTTTTTCATTCTCAAGAGCAAAAATCCTTTCTAGCAGATGCCTAGGAAAGGCAGAGGCAAAGCTTTAAGTCGTTCTCTCTCTTTAAAACTAAAGCATTGGAGCCAGAGGCATCATTAGCATAAGTGGAAGAGTCAACAACTTAAAGTAGTTTAAAAACCTTGTAAGTTCACCAAAAAATATTTCACAGGGAAATGAAAAAGGCACATAAAATACAGAAAGCCATAACAATGTCTGCCAAAATCTAGATGCAAATATATTTAGGATTGGTTCCACTTTATGTTTGTTTTAGTTCCGCTATAATGCTTAGCTTTGCCTGGAGCTGACTCATAGAGCTTCTGAAAGGAAACAAAGTTTAACATCTCAATTGGGGAGTGCAATCTGCCCAGAGACTGCATCTCCACGGCTTTTACTGACCAAGGAAAATTATCTGATTTATAAAATGCTTGACACCTCTAAGAACTTCTCCGCAGGCCCAAATGCCTTGCCTGGCCTGAATTAGCTGTAGCAGATAATTCTGCAGGAAATGTTTAGCAAGCTTATTAGGCCTTTGCATATTAACACAGAGGGGGGAAAAAACCTTTTGCCATGGCTATTGAATCCTGCATGTAAAATATTTTTCAGTAAAAAGATGACAGCAGAGTGCCTTATTGCTATTTGCTTCTGTCATCAGCCTCAGTTTAATTCAAAGTTTATTAAAGTAAATGGGAGTCAGAAATTTAATAAACTTATACAATTTTTTTATACATTCCTCTGAAACAGTGCTTCAGGACATGGTAGAGACTCACAAAAGCACAGAATTTGAAGAGGCTGGAATGGACCTTAAAGACCATTTAGTCCCAATCCCCCTTGCCATGGGCAGGGACATCTCCCACTGGACCAGGTTCCCCAAGGCTCCATCCCACCTGGACTCAAACACTGCCAGGGATGGGGCATCCACAACCTCCCTGGGCAGCCTGTGCCAGGGCCTCACCACCCTCACAGTAAAGGATTTCTTCCTAATAGCTAAGCTAATTTTCCTCTCTTTCATGTACCCATTACTCCTTGCCTTATTGCTACAGTTCCTGACAAAGAACAGCTCTCCAGCTTCCCTGTAGGCTCCTTCAGACACCGGAATATCTTCCCAAGATAAGGTATGGGCAAGCTGCATTGGTTCACTGTGAAACCTGCCTCACTCTGGAGAGTTCTAACTGAAAAAATATTTGTACAAATTAGGAAGAAAAACATACAAAAAGAGAAGGGGGAAAATATCTGGTTTAAGGTCTAAAATAAAGCCAAACCAGACAAAGCACTCTCCTACAATTTAGTTCCAGTGATCTCAGCTGGGCTCAGCTGTGTGTCAGGTCCCATCAGAAATGCTCTTGGTCTCTGTCTCTTCTTTTCAAGTTCACAGAAAGCAGAGCCCTCCCCAGTGCCCAGCCCTGAGCTCTCGGCCCCAAACTCGGCGAGCATTAAACCCCTCAAGGTTACATCTCAAACAGCTTTGTTATCTGGCCAGGTGGGAAGGCCTGATCTATAGAAAGGTTTCCAGAGTAACATGAGGCTCTTTCACAGGCTGTCTCTTCCAAACACAAATCTTTGCTCGTTTTCATTTTTTGTCAAAAAGAAAAAAAATTGTGGGACTATTCAAAGTTAGGTGATAATATCTGAAGGTGCAGATGGGTGCATCCATTTGCCTGCCATCACCACACCAAGGTTTCTTCTCCTGCTGAGGATCCCATTAACATGTAAATCTTCCCCATTCTTGCCCGACACCTGAATTTTTCAAAATAATTTAGCATCCCTTTTTCTCACCTGCAGGGCAACTCTCTTCCTTTTAAATGTTAATTAGGCATTTGGTGGCTTAGCCTAGAGTGTTAAATTCAGAACCATTTATCAATTTCCCTCATGTCCCTTCATCCCCATTCACCTCTCAATCATCACTGTAGAGAAGATGGAACAGTCTTTGGTTCTCCTCCATCCACATTTCTCATCAATAACCAAGGATGTTCAGCAGTGTAAAATATCCCATGGGCAGGTGACAGGAAGATTTTGTTGGTGCTCTTTGGAGATGGCCTGCACAACTTTGTTTCTGGCTTTGCCTCTCACAGCCACCATGAGACAACCTGGATTCTGCTCTCCTCTTGTAAAGCAGCAGCAGTCAGGGAGCCCCACAGGCAAGCAAGCACCACCTCCTGCAGGTTCTCAGATGTTCCTTGCAGAACCTTGGA
The DNA here is from genome assembly GCA_013400775.1 of Chaetops frenatus. Lineage (NCBI taxonomy): Eukaryota > Metazoa > Chordata > Aves > Passeriformes > Picathartidae > Chaetops > Chaetops frenatus. The sequence goes on along the minus strand of VZTR01014768.1, from coordinate 104,300 downwards.
GATATTTGGTTCCACTGCTTAGCAAATACCCATCAACATTGACAGAATCAGGATTTTATCCTGCATGGCTTCTGCATTGCCTATCAAGTCCCACTGCAGCAGAGTTTGGATAGTTCCCTTTAATACATTAATATATATTTACTGTGTTCATACTTTGAACCAAGAGATGCCAAGAGCTCTCACAATATCACAAAACCTGACAGCCTGAATTTGAGTAGTGACAAGCCTATGTATGAGTCTGCTGAAAAGCCTTGAGTTAAGGCTTCCTTCAGCTTCAGAAGTTTCACTGCACCCCAGGAAGATTTGGACAGCACAACAGTGGCTAACCAAAGTCAGTGTCATCCAAATGCTCCTACCTGGCAGGGGCTCCACTGCAGAAAACTGTATAAATTGAACAGAAAAACTAATGTTTGTTCTGTCAGCTGCACCTGCCTATCAAATCATGCTGCCCATTAGAGGTTATTTTCCAAAATCTCTTAACCTAATAAACTGAATAGACACAATGGTACTTATGCTGCTAGGAAATACTGCAGCCTGTCAGTGCTGGAATACTTAACTATCAAATCTACCAGTTAGTTCTCCTCTCCAGAGGATTTTAACTCATGACAGAAGTGAATTGGAAAGGCAGATGTTTTTATGGCAGTTTTGAGAGAGAAGCCAATCCCACATCAGAGAAGAGGGTTTGAAAACAGCCTCCCCTCTCTCCCTGTTACATAAGAATAAGCATCTCCATTAAGTGTTTACAAACCCCACCATCCAACAAGCACAGAGCAATAGGATTAAATAAACAAAACCAAAGGTTTGTGCCAGTTAGTACCGGTGTACACACATATAGAGCAGGTTTGTTTTAGTCTATTACACAAAATAACTGCCTCAGATGCTGTTATGGGCACTCATCTCTGACATGGGACATTTAATTCCCCATCAGAATCAATTAACTCATGGTTGAGACTACAACTGCAGGGAATACTAATTAATAACTATTAATTAGTCAATTAAAGGTTGGGACAGCCTGTCAGCCTCTGTCTCAGGTGAGTGTTGTACAATACAAGGCTCACTGAAACAACCAGTTTGAAACTAAGCACATTTTCCTTTTGAGGAAAGCAATTAATCTGCTGCTTGTAATTCTGCTCAGTTTCTTCATTAAAAGCAGCATTCTCACCCCTCTGCTGCAGACTCTGCCCAGCAGATAACCTTCCTCACTGTGCTCACCTGCATCACAGCACCCTGAGATGCACAGCTCTGGTCATGGCCCATTGTGTCCTCGTTAGATCCTGCAGCAAGGGGAACTATTGCTCCAGCAGCTCCCACAGCTCCCTGCAGGGCTGCAGTCCTGGCCTGGCTCTGGAAGCCCAGCCTGCAGGCTGGGAGGAGGATGCTGTGCCAGGAGACACTGGTTTCTGTGTTAATTAAACTGGAAAAGGAATCTGCTTCCCGCCCTTTCCCCCTCAAGAACCAGCTAAGAGCTTAGGAATTCCAGCTGCAGAGCAGGAGGGTGAAAATCTCCAAGTCCCAGGTGAGGCCACCAGCACCTGGAGCTGCTTCTAAAAGCAGAAGACACTTCCCAGAAAGCTGGGAGGGTGGTTTAGGTAAAGCCTTGCTCGCTGAGCTGCTGCACACCTGCAGAGCAACTGGAATGGCTTCCTCCACACAAGTATTAAAATAGCTTGTCAGCATCTCAAAATAAAGCAAAGTGGTGATATAAGGATAAGCCCAAAGATAGCCAAGGTTTACAACTTTGGTGGGAGGGGAATGGAACAAAAATAACACACAACCCAAGAATATACTCTTCACAAATTTTCCCATATGAGATTTCACTAAAGCAGCCTTGAAAAATAGTCTCTATGAAATCAAGCTGGAGAACAAAGGAATTGAAACATAATTCCTGCAGAAAATATATGCTAAGAAAAGAAGTTGAAAAATAGAAACTAATGAGTTTTACTAATTCTTTAAGAAGATATAATCCTCATAAATTCACTTGAAAAAGCTATGTCAAGTGCAAGAAAAGAGGCTGAAACCCCTGACCCTGGATCAACCCATGCAAATATACCTCAAACCACTGAACAGCTACAAAATTATAGCACAGAGAGAAAAGATACCAAAACCACTCCAACTATAGCAGCACTTATGAGGTTGTTCTCCTTTTTGAAGGCATCTGTGCTGCCTCTGGCAAGGAAAACTAGTAAGGGAAAGGGAAACTCTTTGTGTGTAAAGGAGACAAACCAACTCACAGATTTTTTTTTTGCTGTGCATTATTTTTCTACTCAACTGTACAAAAAGAGAGGATGGCCAAGCTGCATATGTTACAGCATTCTCTGGGACCTTTCCGTACACTTCCTCCATGATCCTGGTCAGCCCTGATGTCTCAGTGAAGAGTACCTGGTCCAGACCTCCTATCAAAATCATGTCAGAGGTTTCTTCACGTAGTCTCCAGCTTCACACCCCAGTCGCTTTAAAGTGCTCATTCTCCATTTAGTCTAACCAAAAATCACACCTCCCCAAAGTTAATAACTGAGGATTTCAGATGTACATAAGTGTGGAACCCACCAGACTGGGAGCTCTACAATTATCTGTCACAGAGAAATGTGTCACGGTTATTTGGATACAAAGTAGCTTGGACTTCTCAAAATTTCTGGAAGTAATAAAACAAAAGCCTTTATTTAAAGCACAGAGGCAGAAGAACAAAGGGAAGAGGAAATTAAAGTAAATCTTGCACCACTGAGCTGGCACAGACCACTAGATCAATGCCAGCCCGCAGCTCGGCTGTGCGGGAGCTCTGCATGCTGATCACCAGCAGTCTGCATGCAAATGCATCGCTAAAGGAAGAACAAAGGACAGAGACAGAAAGCAAATACAAAAGCATATGTACCATCATGCCATTTGGGTTTATTCATAAAAGGGATTTCATTCCTTGCTTCCTCCTCTGAAATGTGGCTTCTAACGTGATGGCTCCCTCTGCGCTGGCAGCACAGCGAGTTTCAGTAATCCCAATTACAGATTCCCATGCGTGCAGCAGGGATGCTGCAGCCACCTTCACTGGCAAACAACAAAAATGCATTTTATTAGTTCAAAGACTTTTCTCTAAACATGCATTCAAAGGAAACTATTTCTAATTGTAAGCTTTTCTCTTGTTAGCATCTGAGTATACACAGGTGGGCTGGGGTGGAGGGGAAGTGCTACATGTCTTTGTGAAATTTCTGAAGGATTTCTGCCTCCATTATCATTAATAGCTGGGCTTTCTGGTATTCCCTAACGTCTGCAAGTCTTTCTCAATCACTCCATCAAAGGCCGCAGAGCTTGATTTCTCAACAAGTTGTCAGCTTTTAATAGTCTCTCCATAATAGCAGTATTTTTTAGATTAATAAGATTAGGGAGCAGATATTTAAAGGCTTTCCAGTACCAAAAAGAATAGGTAAGAAATGCAGTGGCATTTTCAAAGTATTTCAGGAAATTCAGCCACCATTATGAAATACAGAGCAATGCCTGAATGTAAAGGTACATAAATGTTACTCATGTATTCACAGTCAGGAAAGAACTGTTCCCAAGTCAAAAAAAACCCAGGAGTCCAGTCCATTCCTTCCAATGACCTTCAGGCCGGGTTGTCCCTTTCCATGAGGCTGAAAGCTATGAAGATTGCCAGGTAAAGCCCAGCCCAGGTTTACACAGGATCTGTGTTCTGCTCCAGCTCGGGCACCAACAGGAAAAACAGTTCTGGGTCTCTAAGCCACAGCCTCCCACCTTTGGGGATTTTTCCTTCTGTGTCTGCTCACAGAAATATCTGCAGCCAAACCCTTCCTTGCTGCATGGACACAGCCCGTGGTAGCAGCACAGCACCAGCCCCTCTGGCAGGGGCAATTCCCTCAGAGCCTTTGGACACCAGGACCTGCTCTGGAAAACACCTTGGGGAATCCCTTTCCATAGGGCTGGAAAGGAAACCAACAGAAAGCAAATGTTTACTGAGGAGTCTTAAAAAAGTCAGTGGTTAAAGGCAACCCAAATAATCAGACACATTTTGTTCTTTCTAATCATCAAACTGCTGTCCGTGTTACCCCTGACATGTGAAGGGAAAAGATTGAATGTTGAGTTTATTAATTTACTTCTTTAATAACTGCCTGTGTGATGCCTCATTTGTTATGTGTTTCTCCCTCACACTGTTCCAAGAGCAAATACAAGTTTTAATATTGTTTATGTTACTATCATCTGAAAATTAATAGCTTTTCATATATCTTTTGACTTCCTAGTGGCTACAAGAAAAAAAAATCTTAAATATATTCAAGGCTAAGTGTCATTTAAACTGCCTCTGATATACATGTATTATAGTAAATTACCATAAACATGCTATGCAGTGATGGAGACAAATGCCCAAAGAGAAAACCCATGTAAACAAGATAACTAAAACTGTCTTATACATATTTAAGGGATCCATAAATGAGAGCTAGTCATAAACTTGACAAAGGTAATAGAAGATATATGTTAAACTTCATTGCTATAAAATTCAGGTTAAAAAGGTGATATAAATATTTTAGTCTTTTATCTAAGACTCCATCATTAAAGATTTAGTCCCACTTCAGTTGCTTTGGGGGTGTTGGAAGGGGTTTTTTTTCTTTTTTCAGCTTTTTTTTAAACTTGTACATCTTTTGTTAGTTGATTTGAGTACTGCTTAATTTTATCATGGCTTTGAGGTGTTTGGTATTTTCCTTGAATTCCCAGGTCCTCAAATACAATATTTGCATGGGAATCTCACCACACGCAACTTCTAGTTCCCAGGGTTGCAAAGGAGAGTTAAAAAATGTGGAAGAGAGATACAAAGGATGCCTTAAAGGTCCAGAAAAAATGTCAAAAAATTATTTTCCAAAGAAGGAAAAAATAAAAAAAACCCCAACCTAAACCACTTTTATTTGTTATAGTTGGCCTCAAGAACTGTGACATGGCTTCTAATCTTTTATAAGTCAGGCTTACACCAGCCAGCACTGGATGCAAACACAGAGCCTTATCATGGGCTTGAGTGCTCAATTTCCTGATTAAGGAACAGAGCTACCACAGTTTTACACCAATATCTGCTCCAGCACAATTCACTGACAAATATTTATCCTTATACAAAAAAGGCATATCACCCTGAGATGCATAACTTCCACGTGCAACATGGAAATAGCTGCTAAAGCTCATTAGATGCACACTGAAAAACAGATGTTAACACTCATTAGAGGCACATTGGTATTGAATTGGTGTTGTAGGTGCTGCTCTTGAGCTTAGTTTACTGTAGCCACCTTAAAAAAAGAAAAGTGGGAGGGAAGTGAGGTTTATTTCTTGATTCTAGCCCTAACCCTAACCCAATACTCTGGGGTTTCCAGATCACAAAGATGTAGGAGCAGCAATATTGGGGCCCTGCTGGGATCACCTTGGGATGCCTTTTCCAGCCCCAGTGTTCCTGGAGCTGGAGGATCTTCGACTCTCTCGTGCCAGACCACGTTGGTATTTCAGGTCCTGCTCTTTAGCTCTGTCTCTCAGTGATTTCCTCATGAAGGCAGCTCACTTTTCAAGCGTTTCCCCCTCTCACCCCCAACATCCACTCTTGGTAATTGCCTAACTCTGAAAGCCAGGCAAGGTCTTTTCTGGCTTATACATCAGTAGCAGCAGACTGTGAAATCAGAGGTTAGCTAATAAGCCATCAGGACAGTCTGGACTGTCACTACACTGGTTTAGTCAGCTGAGTAACAAAATGTAGCTCTGAACATACCCAGGTGGCAGAAACCCACAGACTGAAAAAACCTTCCATTCATGAGCAATTGCTTCTGGGTCTGGAATCACAGGAAAATATGTTAACACTCAAAAATTGTCTGAAACATTTTGCTAATAGAGTTAAATTTCTAGTGTTTATTTTAGATCCTATGCCTTGGGGAAAGAGAATAATTTTTTCACCTTTTTTCCTGTTTTGAGCACTTCTTGCTTAGTTTAAGCAAATGTGGGCCAGAACAAAGGTCCTTGGTTCGAATATTCCCACACATTCTGTTCTTCAAAAATCAAAACCTGACCTTGTGCCTGTGATCCATCTGTCCCCTCAGTGCTGTTGTGTACCTTCCCACATTCCCTCTCTGAGCCTGCTTGCCATTCTCTGTGCCTGCTTGCCAGCTGTTTCTTTTCTCTTCATCAACTTTTTTGGGAAGAGGCCATTTCATTTTCCGTCAAGTCTCTTCTCTCTTTCATTGATTCTCATCTGTATTTTTCCCTTCTGCCCTCACCCAGCTCCACACACATTTTCTTCTCCATTAAGTTAACTCACAATTCATCAAGATTGTGCACTCCAGAGCCAAGCAGATACAGAGCATTTGAGAAGAAAAGGCAGGGATTGCTCCAGCTCACTAATAAAGGGTATCAATCTTGCTCCCATTTTAATGAAACAAGTTGTAAGCTTCTCTTAGTCACACTAATGAAAGTGTTTTGCCAAGCTGATCCCTAGAATGAATCCCACAACAAAAAGTAGGGGAAGAAGGGGGTGCAGCATTGAGAATAATGGACCTATAGTTTTGGCTAATGGATATTATGTATTAGAAAAGCTAAGAACATTCTGGGGCTTGGAGTAGGATAATAACATCCACCTCTGTAGTGACATGGAGGGCCGAGACCCTCACTCTAAATGGCACATATAATGGTCATGGTACATGTTCACAAGGTCAGTGCAGACCACATCAGACCATGTCTACGAAAGTCTTGGGGAGGGGTGAGGGGTTTTGTTCCAGTACTGAAAGGGTTTTATAGAATCAAAGCCAGGAGACAGAGGTAACTCTAGCATTCTTCTGCAGAATTCCTCCTGCACTGCCCCAGAGTGACACTACTGACACCTGGCACAGAGCACTGCTCTGCCTGCCTGGGTCTCTGGTCTCACAGGGCTGCTCAGCTTCCCCTAAGAACCATCCACCCTCCCTGTACACACGGGGGGAAAGGGCCTCTGGAAACTGCCCCAGGAGATCAGGACTTCATTTCCAAGGATGGGAAAGGAGCTGCCTGCACACAGCTGAGGACTACATTTTTGAAGTCACTTCACTTTCCTGCTAACATCACTTCAGGGACCTAAAATCCATTCCCCATCCCCAAATCAAATTCTACTTTCCCAGTTTCAGCCTTATCTCCCTGTCCCACCAGCACTTATTGAGCTTGGATAGAGTCTCATGCCAACTGTGCTGCATGAGATGCTCTGCAGTCTCCGTGTATTCTTCACCTTACATTTCTCCAGACAAGAACTGCAGAAGAGCTTTTCCCCTTTTTCCAGCTGAGAGGGTTCCTCAGCATGGGCCTGCCCAAGCCAGTGTGCATCCTTTGCTTCTGCATCTCAAATTCTGCTCCAGGCCACATCAGGCCCCTGGCAAAGGGCTCAAAACAAAGGGAACAGGAAGGACTGAAATGGCTCCCCACACACCTCACTGTTCTTTTGAATCTCCCCAGTTCTCCATTCCCAAATTACAGATGCATGATTGTGAGAAATATGCAACCACCTCAGTCTGGAATCTCCCCTTCTTCTCATGCTAATCTTCCATACCATTACACTATTACACACCAGTATGAATACTGCTTTTAATGCTTTATTCTCCCTTATTCCCATGAGAGATCTTGTTCACCTTTATCTTGAAATAATATGACATAATATCACCAGTTATCACAAACTACAACTTCTCTGTCTCTCCTGGGAAGTGTATTTTATTCCTGCCTTCTCACCAGGACAAATCCTTAAGAATGACTGAAAATAGAGAAAATCTGGTCTACCTGAGCCTTTGTACTACAATGTGACCAAAAGAAAAAAAAAAAAAAAAAAGAAAAAGAAAAATATAAAGAAAAGAAAGGGTGGGGGGAAAAAAGCCAGGTTATCATCAGAATACAGGATCTTAACATCAACAAGCTCACAACTGCCAAAAAGATCAACTCACCGTGACAGGGCATTTCTTACTTTGATAAGTACAAAACATGAGCTGTGATGATGATATAAGTTGTTGTGGTTGGATTGGGTTTTTTAAATGATAAATGAACTCCTTGGTTGTTTTCTCTCTTGTGATAGTTCTGAAAGGAGAGACTGTACAATGGCAGGGCATAATTGAATTGTAAAGACAGAGGCACAGATGGATAACAACTCTCTGTCATTTGTTCCCAAAACTTCCTAAATGAAACTCACATCAAAATGTGAAAATCCGTAAAGCATCATTAATTTCAAGGGATCAGAGTAAGATTTTAAGCAGGAACTATGAAATAGTTTCTGTGTATACTCTTCTGATGTCTTTCCTATTTCATCTAATTAACAATAAAACAGATGTCCCGTGACAAAATCAGCTTTTTCATCCAATAACACCCTGACAATCTAAAAATGCCAAACCCTTCACATATGTAAGTTAAATGTCATTGGAGACAGTTGTTGCAATTTAGAGATAAAAGCAAAGTGAATATTAACATTGGCTAACTATCTACAGGGGTGCAAAAAGACCCAATTGTCTGCCCTTCAAGGTTAAAGACCTCCAGTGCAGTGATTTTTGAACTAGGCCTATTCACAGTTCTTTAAATGTAATCTTGCAATACTTCAATAAGTTAAATTGCTTACAAATCCTAAACATAGATATAGGCATATTATATACATATATGTAACTTGAAGTACTTGAAGTTCTTTTATAGCCTCATATTCAGAAGTAGAAGTGGTCTGCATTTCCTGTCACCCAGTTGTAAGAGTCAGGAGTAATGGAAAATTAAACTTCAACTCAGAAAAATAAACCAGTAATATGACAACAAAAAGGATCTGACTTCCTCTACCTGGCTACATCAACATGGGAAAATTCACAGCGTTGGTGTGTGCTTACAATGAGTAGCTCAAATATTCCAGCACCACAAACATTCACTCACTGGCAGCCTGTTCCTGCTGCTAATTTAACACCTGCCCTCCTCTAGATGATGCACAGCTCGTTCACTTACAGGTGGGCATCAAAGGCAGGCTGTTCTCAGGACAGGGAATTCTCCATTTCTTTATGTTTTCCTTAGGAATTACACATGGAAGAAAGTAGTCAAGGGTGCTTCAGGTGGAAAAGTCTGATATAGAAATATTCACAACCTTCAGTTTAAGAATGCCTCCTCCTCCTGTGTCCTCTCAAAGAAAATCAAGTTATTTTTGGTATTCAGAAGATACCCTTTAGAACAATGCAATTATTCTGGAGATAGTACATGTCTTTATGAAATGTGATACACAGCACTCAGAGTGACTCTGGAGAAGTTAATCAGAGTTGCAATCGTGTGTCTCTTCCAATTCACGCAGTTGTGTGATTGACAGAAACTCCCAAAGCAGAATCCAATTAAGTATAATTTTGATTCTCATAAGACAAGTCTGCCTTTGTTGTAACACCAAAATCAGTTCTGAAACACAGATAAAACAGATATTAAATAATGTAATCTGAAGCTTCTCAGAGAGAATAGCTGCCACCAATAATAATGCTGCTACTGTTCCTTTCTGCAGAATTCAGTGTAGATTCTCTACAAAATTGAAATAAAAACACCTCATGTTATAAGATACTAGGGGGCAGATTTTTGAGGTTTTCAGGTACCTGAAAGTGCAAAGACTCACAGAGATTTTCAGAAGCACCAGGACACCTACTCCCACTGAACCAAGAGAAGTTACAAACTAATCCTCAGAGTATCAGAACTATGAACATATGTTGTTGTTGCATCACCTTTAGCAGATTATATTGTCTGTGATTCATCTTCTATATAAAGAAGTGCTTTGATAATGCTGGGTACAGGGCTGATGGTACAGCAGTGCACTGGTCTGGGGGAATAATCGCCACAATTTGTCATCCAAAAACCGTGAGAACTTCTGCATTGCCATAATAGTACTTATTTTAATCCACTAAATACCATCCAAAATTTGATCAGCTCACCCACTATAACCTTTCTTGCCCCACCAAAACCCACTTCAGCTGCATGCATTTCTTCCACACAACCCATAATCTGCCAATGCTTTTCTCCCCCTTCTCTCACACACTGAGGAACAGGATAAAAGATCCCTCAGGTTTGTTGCTTGCAAAGCCACCTCAGCCAGACTGGGGTCAGAAATTAATGCCATCTTCTCTTTCAGTGCCCACACTGTGCCAGACACGGGATGGTTTCCCATTACCTGCCTGTGTTATCCACCTGCTGTTTAGTGGCTGGTGCTACTGGCAGTCACTGTAATCAGGGTGACAGCATTTTACAGGTGCAGACAGATTTGCTCCTTTCCAGCTCTTCCATTCTGCTCTTCTCACAGAGCCAACAGAAAGGATACAGATCCTGGAGGAGTCGTTACAGACTCACTGCCGGGGTGGACTGGCCACCACCACAGGAGGAAAAAAAATCACCTCAAATAAAGGGCCAGATTTCAGGAATTTGGTCTGGGTTCTGAACCACAAAGGCTAAAAGCCCAGGGAAACAGGAGTGACCCTGCAGGACAGGAGTGACCCCACTGGACAGCAGTGACCCCTCAGGACAGCAGTGACCCCGGGGGGGACAGCAGTGACCCCTCAGGACAGCAGTGAGGCCGGGGGTTCCTTCCCCCGGGCAGCCGCAGCGGCACCGCCGCTCCGCGCAGTCTCTGCTGCCCTCTGGTGGCCGAGCGCGGCCGCACCCCGGGCGTTCCTGCGCTGTCTCCGCCTCCCTTGGGAAGCCCCGTCCTTAAACATTTACCTTGGAAATGCGGGAGTTAAACATTTCGTTGGTTCCTGCGATGGTTTAAATTAAGCACAGCGCGTACAAGCCAGCGGGATGCCGGTATCACATCACACTGTCTTACGGGGCTGCAAAAAGCAAATCCTAAATCCGCTCGTGCTGCAGTCACAGCAGCAGAATTCCAACCTGCGGGGTGGTTTTCAAAGTCCCAAAGGACAGGCTCCTTTTTCTCCACCTTTTGGCTCACATTCCTGGCTAAGGATCAGGGCGGGGGAAAGGCAAAGAGATTCCATGAAGGAACTTGTGTAAGGTCACCACATTTATTTTGAGCCTTGAGCACACGCAGAGCCACCTTGATCACAGCATGCCTGAGGCCTGTGTCACCTTCATTGGGTGACACAATGTTTCATTCCTTACACTAAATAACCGTGAAATGGAAAATATTACACAGGACATGACCAAAGCTTTCTTCAGGAGAAAAAAGATCACCACAACCTAAACCACCCAATCTAGAGTGATCCACATGATAAATCCCTTTTTCTATTCCCTTACCCATCTATATTCCTCACAGCCACGATAAATTAAAAGCATTTCACACAATTCTGTGAAAGTACAGCCAGGGTGCTAAGTAAACATGTTGGCACAGAAGCAGCATGAGCAGCTCAGCACTCATGAATGGGCAAAAAGCCTCTCCTAGTTATGACAGACAAGTTTGGCACTGGAAGGGGTTTCTATTTTTAGCCCAGCTTCCAAAGGAAATGAGGTTTATGCAATGGCAGTACGTGCAAATGTTGTGTGTCAGTCATCTGCACCACAATCCTACTACCACTACCCTGCCTAAACAGCCACCTGTAGCCCAAGTCTCACAAATCATGGAAACCATTGGGACTTGGTTCATTTAGCAAGTCTAATAGCAGAGAAATTCCCTGGAAGTGCTTTGACTGCAAAGCTTCTAACCAACTTTAGGACCTATATAGAAGGCTGCAGGGTTTATTGCTGACCCCTCCTTTTGCCTGTGTTAGAGTAACCAAGTGCAGTCAGCAGTTTCCAACAAGGACCTGCAGTCCACCGGGTGCTTCAGTTCATGAGCCAGATCAGTGAAAAATAAAGAATTTTTTTTTTTTTTTTAATCTACAAGAATCCAATTTACCAGTTTGTGAACAGGTCAGCAAGAGACAAGGTATGACAAAGGGAGTCTGAAGAAGGGGGTGGAAAGGGCCTGGGTGTGCAGAGTAGTGCCCAGTAGTGCCCACCTGGGTCTGGGTCTGCACAGAGCCACGGGAAGGATCCCTTCCGCAGAGCCCTGGGGAGTTCACAGCACAGAACGTGGGACACACGAGAGAGTCTCTCGCTGTTGGGTATGAAGCTGAGACTGCATCTGAGGTCATCAGATGATTCTAAGTCAGTTTAACATTTGTGGCATATTTGTTTTTGCCTAAATTAAATAAGGACTTTGGAAAAAGGCAGAAATGGGCCTTTTTATTTATTTAAATTGCCTTTCGTTCTGTGTTAATAAAAGCATTGCATAACATTCTCAGCTGCTGTTCCCTCAGTAGCTAGAATTTCCTCCCTCTGTGAATTCCTGGTGCTGACATTTTACTTCTTTCTAATCTTTGGGCTCAAGGCAAATTTTTTTTCACCCTGATTTCTTTACAAATATTTGGGGTTTGCTCCTGCATTCCTCAAAGCCAGTGAAAATCCTGAATGTGCAAGGAATGCAGAAGCAAACCACAGAGTAATTTATGTTTTGTATTTCACTTGCTTTGAAAGTCCCTGAAGAGACATATCACTGTTTATTACTACAATAAAACTTTCCTAATTCACTCAAGTGAGTTAATGACTGATAAACCTCCTGGATATTACCAAACTGGCAAAACATAAACGATTACTGTATTATTTTCTAAAAAGCAAACCTAATATAAGCTTTTCTCTTGTTAAGTACACCTGTATTTTATTACTTGTAGCAGTGCTTTACAGCAAAGCTCTGGTTTGCTTGAAACCTCAACAATGTGCAAGATTGCAAGAGATCTGTGGCTCTCTAACCTGAAAAACACGGGTTTCCAGAACTCACACACGGCCCAACATCTTGGGGTGTGTCTGAGCTGTGGAAATCACCCCAGCTGAGGTTAATGGAATCACACTAAACAGTCTTCCCTTTTTGCTTGCATTTCAAACAGGTCTGTCTACAGCAGCTGTTCCCCAGGGCCCCGAGTTCCAGCACGAGGTTTGTCCCTGCCGTGCCACTTTTATTTACCTGTTACATATGGGTGTAGTATCAAATTAAGAGCAGACTTAGGGGATGTTTGTTGTTTTTTTCCCAGCCTAAAGCCCACTCAGCACAACGGACCTTTATTGCCACAGGTGCCCCTGGCTGCTGCTCCAACACAAATAAATTCAGTGCAGCCACTGCTGGTTTACAGTGTCGAGGGGGGGGAATCACGTGTGGGATGCCAGGACTCTGCTGGTGCCTCACAAACCACGGTGGGAAACAGGAATATCTGAAACACCAGAGCAGCTTTGACCACACAGTGGCAGCAGAACCAAGACACTGCTCAGACAAGCCCCGGATCAAACCTGACACAGCAGCAAACTTCCACTGGCTCTTGGCTGGGGAGAGAGGGAAATCGTGCTGTAAAAACGTGTTGGATAAGATGCACGACTGTAGGGAATTTCCCAAAGTTTAAGGGTTCGATTTTCCTGTTCCAGCTTGAGGTAAGCAACCTGGGGATACCTCATTGTGTTGGAATGACCCACTGTGTGTTCCAAGCCTGACTGAAAGCTGCACCCAAGGACAAGCTCTGCCACTGACTGACCTCTAAAAGCTCCAGGGAAAGGGTGGAGAAACTGAGGCTCCTACCTCACAAACTGCTGTAAATACAGCAGGCAGCAAATCCTGCCAGCCTTGTGCTGGAAGCCTTCAAAAAACGTTCTGGAAAAAATGGCTCCAACCCATTAATAGTAAAGGTTCAGTCAACAGAAGTAAAATTGTTTAATTAATTAATAAACAATAAAAACAGGTGTGAGCAGAGGGCTTGATCTGCTTCCCAGTGCCATGAGTAATTCAGGAACAACTGTCTCAGTGTCTGAATATTTTTGTTTATGCCACCCTCAGCCGGTGGGATGAACAAACCAGCTTGGAATGGCAAAGGAGCAAAGTCAGCTCCTTGCTGTGAGCAGAAGACAGAAAGTCCAGGTCCCTCTCCCTGCCATCAGAAGCCAGCCCTCCACCAAGGAGTGATGTCCCAGGGGCCAGCCCGAGGCAGCAGCACAGCCCAGCCAGGCTACCAGAGCAAAAGCTGATGCAGCAGCTCCTCCCCAGGCTGCTCCACACAGCACCCACTTGTCCAAACAGCCAGAGCAGGACTCTCACAGTGTTCAAAGGCAGCAAACAACAGGCAGCACAGGAAAACAAACACCAGATGGAATGGAGGAGCAGGGTGAGGAAGAGGAAGAAAAAAACTCTGTGGTCTGCAGACTCCACAAAGCCTCTTTGAGGAAATGGGCTGAATGGCAGGGGTGGGAGGGAGGAGCAAGATAAGAGATGGGGAATTTTCCCTCTTGTTCCAGACCCCGGCAGGGACCCTGCTCCAAAGGCAGCACTGCCCTCTCTGCACACCCCTGCTGAGCTGTTCTAGCTCCCACTGGGATGGGCTTTGGGGCCAACAGGAGCCTGGCCTAGGAAAGTCCCACAGAGCAGGCAACAGCTGCACAGGAGCCAGCAGGGAACAGCACATCAGCACCCACAGCAGTGAGGAAGGAAAACTGTGGTTCTGGAGCTTCACAGCACAAGGGCATGAAACACTGTAAATTAATTAACTGTCCTCTAAAGCAGATGCATTTCTGCAGCCTGGTGTGAGGCAGGAAAGGGTGAAGCACTGTCTGAGGGTAAAGTGAATCATCCACAGCATTAAACAAACTTGTCAGGGGCTGAATGCTGCAAACTTTGAGGAGGTGCATGTATGCACCACACACATTTTTCAGTTGGCTGTGGCCATTTAACTGAACAGAGAGTCATCTGCCTTAATCATTACTATTAAATTTATTATTCATTAGCCACATGAATTATTTAGATTTAAGACTTTGGATCCTGGAAGCCATTGAGAGACACTGGCTGCCTTCAGTTCCTGATAGCTGGCAAGAACCTGTCTTCTGGTACTGCCATCCTGCACTCCTAAACAAGTCAGAGCTGGCCTTGGACTGCCTCAGACATAATATTTTAATAGCTATGTCATTCCCTTCATTTCATCAAACCTTTAGAGTTGATGACTTTATTTTTTCTTCCTCAACCAGGTGGCTGAAAGTTTGATTTAAAGCACAATCTAAGGTTCTTGAGGAATTCCAGGACTTTGGGATTCGTATCTGACAAAAATCCCCTCAGTACCAAAGATATTCAGTAAGTCACCAGCCTTGGCCAGCACCCACAGTTCAGGTTTGCTAGGTGCAGTAATTGTTCTCCTTTCTCTCTTTCAAACTCCAGCTGCCTACTGAACACGAGGGAAGTTTGGGCTGAGAAGGACACAACACACCTGTGCCCAGGTAACTCCCCCTGAGCCCACAGGAGCTCTGAGCAGCACAGGAAATTCAGCCCCAGCCTGCCTGGGCTGCAGTGAGGTGCCCAAACCACCCCATTTCCTCCTGCATTTGCTTGCAAGGGGGACACCCCTTAACCTCTGCACTTCCACTGCTGACATCTGAACAAGAGCTCTGCAGGCACCTCTAAAGTTTTAGACATGGTTGTTAAAACAAAGAGGATTAGGAGACTCCACTACAATTACAAACATCCTGCATTCTCCTAAGCATCTCTTTAAGTCCCTCTCAGGAGAGAAGCTGCTTCCTGAGCCCTTTCAAGCACCCTGCAACACTGCTTGGTGACTGGATCTCAGGAAACAACAGGCTGGAGAAACTGTGCCCAGTGAGATTTGTTTCAAAGGGATTTTAAAGGCAATGAGGTAGGAGACACTTTGAAAAGCATATCCCATGCAGCCACAGGAATCTGCTACCTGACTCAGAGAGAAGGGCTGGGGGTTTAGGAGCCAGAGCAAAGGACAGAGTTAATGAAGAGATTTTGTTAAAGATGGATGTGCCAATTAAAGTACAAAACAGGTAGAGGAGAAAATAGTATTGCTGTAGGAGGACAAAAATTACATTCTTTTTTGGTGGGACTATGAGATATTCATTAAAAGCTTTCTGTCCAGAACATGACATCATGGCATGCAGTTTCTGGCTAGAATATTCTCATGACAATGATATTTAAATAAAATACTAAACACTGGATTACAACTATAATATTCAAATATATATAAGGTCTAAAGTATAATGCTCAGATCCAAAGTCTTCAGAAATTCTGGGATTTTGGTTCCCTTGGACCTAATTCCTACAGAACTGTGAAATATCAGAAGAAATTTTAAAGGGGTCTTAAAAGAAAGATGGGGACACGCTTCTTAATAGGACCTATAGTAAGAGTTTTAAACTAAAAGAAGGTAGATTCAGACTGGACATAAGGAATATATATATATATTTTTTTTTTACAATGAGGGTGATGAAACACCAGAACAGGTTGCCCAAAGAGGTTGAAGATGCCCATCTACATGGATGGAGCTTTGAGCAACCTGATCTAGTTGATGATGTCCCTCCTTATTGCAGGGAGAGGGTTGGAGTAGGTGACTTCTAAAGGTCCCTTCCAACCCAAACCACTCTGTGATTCAAGGATTTTTTTTCTTTAACTGTGGCCTTCTCTTTTTTTTTAATGGTATTTTCTGAGGACGCAGTTTTCTAATTTTACCATTCTTTCATAAAAGTAGAAAAATTAAACTTTTTTATAAAAATTATTCATAAAATTTCTTCTTAATAAATGTGTGATGGAGTGATGGAGATAAACATGTGACCTGAGGTCACTTTTAACTTTTTACTTAACTCAGAATAGACAACTTATAGGGACCAGATATGCCAAATACCTTAATTTTATACTATTCACTACCACATGACACGTGCAGGTTATTGGTAGATAACCCTGACATTTGTATTACGATCTGTCAAAACCACTACTTTTCCCCAGTGAGGAGTGGTTCTCCCCTAAATTAATCAGCTCTCATTTGGACAGAGTTCCAGCTAATAAGATGAAATTCAATATACATATTGTGCATCTCTTTTGCAAGTCCTTATAAACTGGAGTACACTTCTGGAAGGATAAGAAATCCATGGCTTACACTTGTACAAATCTGCTTGGTCTTCAAGAAAGAGCTGGCTGAAGGATGAAAGGAAATCGTGCATGGTCACTTTTGCTGTGTGGTTCTCAGGTCTTCATCAAAGTTGGTAAAACAACAGGAGATGTCCCAGGAAAGAGTATTAAATGAAAAGAAAGGACCCCACACTCTTTTTATCAGCTATATTTCTCTTAATTATAATTACTTTCCTTTTGACCAGCAATTCTACTGTGCTGAAACCACTACAGCCCTTCCATGTTCAAGCAGCATCTTTACTGTGCCAATTCTCACCTGCTTTCCAACACCAACATGAAACAAAGTGATTTGTACCTCATGATTACTGAATTTATGGTGAATGTTCAATGCTGTCCAAGGCACACGGGAAAAAAAAAAAAGAAAAAAACCAAGGGGAAAAAAAAAAAAAGGCAGTTTTTTATTGCATAGACTGCAAAATTTTTAAATATATGGGAAACGTATCAGTATGAAAGTCACCGAGACCATTCATGTGCATGAAATAACACAGGACTTCTCAGGGTCAGGTCTAGCTCAGGTATTTCAGGTTTAAAAGTGGATCTCAGACACAGAGAGACCACCTGATCTCCTCTCTTATCTTTGCAGTGAGGATTTCACAGAGCTCATGCACACGATGATTTTGGTTTTAATGTCCCATTCTAATCTGCATAGGTACCATCATCTTTCTAATCTACACAAAACAAACTTCCTCACAAAACATCCATTTCTCACTGATCTCCTGAGAATAAGTTTGCCATAATCAGCAGCCCTGCTAAATTATCCTCAGCCTTAAATCAGCACATAGTCAGCATGCGTGGCATGATGCAGAGGGAACTGCTGTGTTAGAAAATTTAATTGGTAAAGAAACTACAAATGGTAAATGAATTCACAAGGGTTAGGAGATGTATAGAAATATGTGCATACACTGACATATTTATGTGTGGGTACATGCACACACAGAGATTACTGTCACTGAACTCAGCCAGGACTTCACACACACATCTGTGAAATGACCATTTGGTTAATAGTTAATTTCTTTAGACATGAAGCAAAAGCCTGTAATGATTAAACTGCCCCGTGGCTTAGTCAAAAAGTGAGGCTTTTTTGCCATCCTTTAAAGTAACTCTACTACACAAGCAAGTAATTGCATGTCAATATAGGGCAGAAACACTGATTTGAAATTGTTTCCTTCATTATATCGCACACAATCCAGGGAAAGAGAATTTCAGCCTTTCTCCCCCCACCCACAAAGTTTAGAAATGTACCACAAGCCCCTACGAAATAGCTACCAGGCTATAGACACTAATGGTCTCCTAAGAATAACTTGTCAAAGCACTGCCAGCATTTCAACTGGGCCATCAAGCCTTTTGCAAGGTCAAGTGTTACATGGATGGCACAGAGAAAGTTGTAATGTTTGAAAAATTATGGGTAGGCCTAAACTTAGGACCCTGTTCCTATTTAAAAAAAAAAAAAAAAGAAAGTTGAAAAAGTGAAATGCTTATGAAATTAATTGTACAAGATGTGATATATATTATTGGAAATTGGTTTTTCAACTCTACAGCTGGCACTCACATATTGGCCTTTTTTCTTTTCCATGTTTTGTCATGAGAGGTCAGCTGGTTGGTTTGGTTTTATCTTCAGTCAGGTTTCTCTCTCAATTTTACCTGCTCATGAAATATGGAGCCATCACAGACACTTTCCTGACTACCATCACACACAGGATTGTTTGGATGAGACAACAGCTCTCCACATCCTCTGGTCAGAGACCAAACTCCACCTTCAATTTTTGAGTGGTATTGCAAAGGAAAAATCCAACTTGAACATCAGTGACATACAGCAGCCCCATATCCTTGCTCTCCTCCTTGTCTTTTGCAATAGTTTTGCACTGCTGACAGCACCAGGGTGATGTTTTAACAGTGACTCTCATGTTTCCACTTTCTTACAGCACTCTCTCATTTCCTCCAGGCTGCAAAGCCGAGGTAGGTGGGTTTGCTAGATTGCCAACAGGATTTTTCCCTTTCCAACAACATGAATGTCTTTATTGTTCATTAAATGCTGTTCTGCAAATACTGGCCAATGGTATTTCTGTAGCATTAATGTTAGAAGCCTTTAGGATTCTGCAGATTATATTAAAAAATATATTTTGTATTCTTGTACTCCACCTCTCCATCCTGTTAAGTCTATTGATTTAATAAAACAAGCCATCTAATTTTATTTTTTTTTATCACAGCAAGGAATGCCAGTAGGAATAGCTGTTCTCACTGCAAGTTGTCTAGACAGAGAAGAGCTCATAATTCTTTGTCTGCCTAAGAAATTCTCTAAGGAGAAGATCTTTACTTCTTCATCTTGTTTGCTCTGTTGGTTGATTGGCATGTATCTCTGTATATAACTATATCTATGGCACAATGTTATAATAGCAAGGAAAACAAAATTACTACCTCTGCCTGACATTTCATCAGCACTACTTGGGAAATATCATCCCTGAAAAACACAGAACAGGGGGTTACAATTAACACTAAGAAGTGTTAATTAGACAGAGCTGAAATGACTTATTATAAAGCAGAGGGTATTTTACTTTTCCATGTCTCACAACAGTAGAGCTTCCTGAGTGAACTCAGGGGCTCTGCTCTGGTACCAGAAAGTGAGGAAATGTGTAACCCCTTGTTGCTGTACTTTATCACTGCACAAATACTTATTAACAAACCTCTTCTTTGGCACATGTTCGTATATATTCAGGACACAGGGTCTCCTTTGCCATTGTTAGAGCTCTGCCCTAAACTCTGAGGAATTTGACACATTTTAATGAATGAAGACAGAGTCCAGGAGAGCTTTCCTGCTACAGAGATTGCACACTTAATTAGGGCCCTTATTAAAAATAAATACTCGGGTAGTACAAAAGTCTGCAATTCAAGTCTCGTGTGCCTCTTACTGAAACTGGAGACTGTCAATATTAACAGTCACTTTTTCTGAACTAATATATTGTTTTGAATAGCTCAAGGTCAAACAGTGTTTGTAAATCAGCAACAGAATTTAGTACACAAATCAAATCTTCAGAGACCCTTGTGCAGTTTTCACTACAAAACCTTACAGCTTCCTTCATTTGCAAGGTCTCAGTGGTGCTCTGAAACAGCAACATCTCATTCTTATTCCATGAGAATAATCCAGTGAAAGTTAAACAAACCAACCTGCAAAGATAAAGGAAAATTGTACCTTTCAAAAGACTGGAGATAAGAAGTTAGTGTGCTTGACTGTCAGTGTAGCACACTCAGCTGAAACATCACTTACACCTACTTCAAAATCATTTCATATTCAGATTAATCTCAGAACTGACCCAGAGCTCACAGCCACTGAGCACCAGCAGCACTTTGGTTCTGTGCATCCTGCTTCCAGACAATATTCTCTGCTTGGGACTGTGAAGGAACAAAGGCAACTTTTGCCTGTGTGAGTCCAGAATCTGAGTGTAACATCTGAGAGCCCCACTTCCACCACAAATTAAACTGAGCGGAAAAGAAAGTCTCAGGTCATTGACATATGTGGCAAAATAAAACCCAAATAGCACCAACCAGAGTGATATACACCAATATTTTCACTGTTGTTGTTGCTCATAAAGCCTTCAAAACCTTTAAGAAAATCAGCTACAACTTGTTTTTCCAAAACTGATGAGCAATGCTCAGAACTCAGCTAACAAAACTGTAAAAATAGTCATTTGTATGAAGATTTAAAAGGGAAAAAAGAAGGCATGACAGTAGTCTGAGGGTCAAAAGTTTTCAAATATTTCAAATTTAGCATATGATCTGAGGACCTGTCCAAAAAAAGTTCTTAAGGATAAAAATTTCATACAAATTTCCTTTCTGTTACAACGAAGTTAATCCTTGAACTGGAGGAGCATGTCTTTCAATTAAGGCTGAAAAGAAAAAAAAAAATTCATGATACCATAAACATCTGCAAAACAATAGAGACAGTCAACAAAGATGGCTCTGTGCAAAACATTTACTGAAAATCACCAACATGATCCCTTTTGCTGTTGCATTTTGGATGCCAGATGGCTGGAGGGAGTTCCAGCAGGCAATTTCTTAATGAGAGCTCCTCT
Source organism: Chaetops frenatus (assembly GCA_013400775.1). Classification (NCBI taxonomy): domain Eukaryota; kingdom Metazoa; phylum Chordata; class Aves; order Passeriformes; family Picathartidae; genus Chaetops; species Chaetops frenatus. The sequence goes on along the minus strand of VZTR01014768.1, from coordinate 83,330 downwards.
GCCCAATATCATCAGTCTCCATCAGATGCGGAATCTACCCTGCTGAGGCTTCCAGAAAAACCAGACATTTCACCAGGTCAGCCTTAGCTTTTCACAGTTTACAGAACATCATTTGCTGTTGTTCAGTTTAGCTCAGCTTATGAGGACTAACTTCCCTTAGACATTTCAATGATAAGCAGTAAAATAAAAAGGCTGTGAGGCTGCTCCACTTTTGACCCTATTTCAGAGCACACCTATCACTTATCACCACAGACTTCCAGCTGAGCAGAGCCATTTCCCTCTTAAGAACTGAGTGCACCATTTTGCCAGCCTTGGTTCTAGTTAGAAACAAACCTTCCAGCCAAGCAGATTGGTATCCTCACCCCACACAGGTTTGAAGCCCTTTCCAGATCCAAAATGTGTGTGTCCTTGCTTGCCAAGAAAACACAAATTCTCCTTTCAGTGACCAAAGTAGTGAAATCTTGCTGAGCCCTCTCCCAGCAGGGAGATTAGGAAGCCAAAGTGAAAGGTGCAGAGGGCAGGTTAACATTTCAGCCTGGCATCAGAATCCAGAGACCTCTCCATGTAACCCTTAGGAGGTGACTCAGTAATGGTGACACAGGTGACAGAGCCCTTACCAGCTCCTCCAAGTGCCTGCTGTGAGTGTGAGGCACATCCTGAGCATTTTGAAACCATTACACTCCCAGTAAAATTAGAGACGGGTAATTCATTCATCTGGTGTGCTTTGGACAAGAGGTTATTTTGTAAACATGATGGACTAATTTTCCCCCAAATCCACCAATCCTTATATTCCTAGATATTTTCCTATGGATCTGAAAACAGAAATTCAGTTTGTGTTTTGAGACCCTTTTCACCTATTGAACAGAAAGAACACTATAACAAAATTATTGTAACAAAAGCACCCTGGAAACACCTTCCTGATCCCTTCTGGTGCACGTGAATCTTCCGTGGAGAAGGGTACAGATTTTTGTGAGGGGCTGGAGCCATGTTTTCCCTGCCAAATCTACTGGAGCACTGTTCCTACTCTTGGCCCCACTGCATCAAGATTACTTTCTCTGTGTCAAAGTAAAGCTTCAATAATGTGGATAAAAAGAATGATTAGAGAAATCAAACATAATTCATCCCTCTAAGCAGGAAAAAAAAGCCAGGCATCTCGTAGCACACATTCTAGCACACTGGACTGAGCACTGCAATTTTAGTCCTGATCATTTGACATTTACTCCTATTGAACAGGGCCTTAATTAGATTCTCCTGCCAGAATAAGATATCTGACTCTCCCCTTACAAAGCAAAGGCTCTCCAAGTTATAATCTCCACTACTTGCCCCATTCATTTAGCTGTAAATATCTATGGCTAACCTTGCAAGCAGGAGATTTAGAAAACTCAGGAAATCCATAGGTTCTACCCAAGGTAAACCACGGGCTTCCCCAAGCCATGAGAGGAAATCAATATCCCGTATCCCACTTACAAGAAAGCTAGGTAATGTTTTGATACCTTTGTTCCCTGTAAAGCTGTTTCACCAGTGAGTCCCTCCTGCACAAATCCCAGCTCATTCTCACCGTGTTCTCATGCTGCTGCTGCTTCTCCTCCTGGTTAGAGGCTCATGGTCTCTGTCTGGACCCAGCTCCCCTTAGCAGGGGTCAAACCCTCCTCCCTCCCCTGGGCTCCAGCTCCTGCTGGCCTTTAAACCCCTTTCAGGATCTGCTGAATGGTTTATGGGGGCCCTCCCTTGCTGGCCGGCCCTTCTCCGGTCTTGTTGAATTTCTGTGAACCTCTCCAATATTCTGGTCCAGGGCTAGTACCCCATTTCACTTCCAAACATCTGATTTTAGCCACAACCTCAGCATTTTAAGGGCAGCCAGTCTTGTTAAATCTCTCTGTAAACATAAACCCCAAGCAGATCTTTTTAAAAGCCTTTGCAATTCATGCTTTCCATCTGCCTGTCAGACCACACGAAAAGATCCACTCTCTGTTCATTTGGTTTCCTTTCCATTTCCCTCTTCCCCCCAGGAGCCCACCCTGCTGTCACAAACCTACTAAAATTTGCACAGATCCTGCCCATCTATTGTATTTTCCCAGTTAAATACTTTCTGAGGAAATGTATGGCAGATTTGTAACTATTGATGGATAATAGGACTGGATAACCTCCTTTCAAGGTATTTCTGTATCTTTTTTCTGATATTCATCTATGCTTTTACCCACTCGTTTTTTATCCATTCACGTATTGAGGGGGGGAAAGTTAAATTTTTAGAAACAACCTTATCATAATTCTTTTAAGTTTTACAGCACATCAGTAAGATCCAAAACAAGAAAGGAGGGAACATAAAAATGAAAAAAGAAACCCCTCTCTGAATCCATGCTAGCTGCAGGGATACTAACATTGAGAACATGCCAAAGGATCCAGCCTTACCCCTCACAGATGTGAATTACAGAGTTCATTTAGGCAGAGCTTCTGTGTGAAGTCAGGAACCAGACTGGATCCCACATAGCACCATCTCCTACAGAAAATTAATCCACAAACCAGCATATGACAAGCCTTTGCTCTTCCAGGCCATCAAAACAGGGCTGTCAGAAAGTAATGCTTTCCCCCCTGTAGTTTAGAGTTTGCAAGGATTTAAAATAAAACCTAAAACTTTATCTCCCACATACAGGTAAATCCAATACTGCACAAAACAGCATGCCAAACAGAATTATCCCCCAGGCGGGTGTCTCATCATGCTCTTGTCCACATCTGCCAAATTCACACCTGGAGTGAAAAGGAAGATGTGTTTATGCCAGCTTTTGGATTGAGCAGGCCTCAGACCAAACTTTATCATGGTTAGAAATATTTACCAAACAGCCAGTTGCAGTTAAGGCTACCTGTAGTAGTTTTGTCTTTCAGCATTTTCATCTCTCTCAGGGTACTTGCTTCCACATGAACAACCAGTGAGTCACTGTGAGAACACCCATCACCATTCTACAGCAACAGCCCCTTGCTCAGGCCTTGGCCTGCCTTAGAGTGCTCATGTAATTGAGCCTCCTGACCTCTGCACAGCCCCTGATAACACTAATCTGAAATTAGGGGCTTTTCATCTTTTCCTTGAGCATGTAAATCCCACCACACAGGACCACCTTACTCAGCCTGTGCAGAGTACAATCAGGCCTTAAAGGCTCCCTCAGGAAAGGCCCATAAATATACATATTATATTCCTTATATTACATTATGCACAGCAAGAGACACATTTTCATTTTACTCTTGTAACACAGACACCAAGGTCTTATTTTAGTGAGTCCTAAATATTTCCACAGCTCTTAATATTGCATCTCTGTCCTCCACTAGCTCTTGTGAGCCTAAAGACCCCATCAGCCCTACGCCCTGTTCTGTTCTGGAACTCATCCCTTCCCTCCTTTCCACCCTTCTTTTACCTTTAGGCCTTACCCGGCACCAGAATTTCTTGCCAATACACCTTCCCCAGCTATTGCAGCTCCACCGCCGTTAGCCAGGGTGAGTCAGCTCATCCCTGCACCCTTTCACCTCTTCCTACCCCAGGGCAGGTCCCTCGCATTAACAGCACCTTCCCCGCATCAGCACCGCACCCTCCTTCCTTTGCCGCCGCCCTCAGCAATTCCCACCAAATCCGGCATCCGGCCACACAATTTAAAGGTGAATTCAAGGCCAAGGTGGGTTGCTCGGCTGCCGGGGGGCTCCGCTGGCCGGGGAAAGGCGGCAGCAGCTCTCGCTGGGCATCATCCCCCGCCCCAGCAGCGCCCGTGCCTCCCTGGGTCAGGAGCATCTCTTCCCCTGGTTATTCGATTCCCTAATGACATGGAAATGAGGGGTAGTGGCTGAAAAGGAATAATTTTCAGGTTAATGTATGTGTTTAAATTAATTCTTTCTTTCTTTCTTTCTTTTCTAAATAAGCTCGTTTTGGGGATGAAATAGAAAACTGCTTTGTGCAGTTTAAGGGGGTTATTTTCCGAACTTAGAGCTAACAGAGGGTTCGTGGGTTTGGGGTTTTTTGGTGGTTTTTTGTTTGTTTGTTTGTTTGTTTGTTTGTTGTTTTTTTTTTTACCCTAATAAAAAGGCAGAGTAAAATAAAGCGGAAACTGAAAAGGAACAGTAACGGGGGGGAAATACTCTTTTGCAAAGGTGTATTTAGTATTTCTGTCGAAATCCTAGAGATGGAAATCGGAATGAATTTTCCCGCCCCTCAATTGGTGTTAAAGGCAGCAGAAAGCAGTAAGACACTCCACTGCTCTCCCGTTGGAACTCTGCGTCCCCCTCTCGCTTCCATCCGCTGAGTTCCAGCCGTGCCGCTGCTGCTCCGGGCGAGCTGCAGCCCCCGGGGCTCCCTGGAAGCTTCCGCCGGCTCGTCCTGCGGAGCTGCTCCTCCTCGTTCCTTCCACCTGCTTAATCACATTTAAATATATTAAACACTTTCCTATTGTTGTTCTGGCATAGAAGTAATTGCCGCAGTTGCCATGGGGATGTTATGACAACACGGGGGGGATGCCCGCACGGTGAGAGGCGGCAGAGGTGTCCCCTCGCCGGGGGACGTGGGAAGTTCAGTGCCTGACACCGGCGCTGCGCTCCCGCCGATGAGATCAGCCCGGGAGCCGTGGGGTACCTGGGCTGGCCCCCGCCCAGGGGAGCACGGAGCGGGGATGTCCGGGAGCGGGGGCGAGGGGTGGGACGGTGAGAGCCGCGGTCCCTCAAGCGGTGCCACCGGCGGCAGCTGTGTTTGCTCAGCGCCGGCACAAAGGCCGCCCCGCTCGGTGAGGGGCACCGGGGCGGCCCCGGCCCATCCCATCCCATCCCATCCCATCCCATCCCACCCCACCCCTGCTCTCCGGGCAGCGCCGGGCTGAGGGGTGGTTTCCAGCTTGGGAAACGGGGCGGCGAGTGCCGGGACAGCCGCGATGGCGGGGCCGCAGCACTCCCGGGGCCGCGGGCAGGACAGAGCGGGGGTCGGGACTCCCTCCTCGGTCTCCAGTAAAACAACCCATGGCTGTCCCCGCTGGAGCGGCCCTGGCTGCCCAGGGCGCCGCGTGGAAGCAGGACCACCTCCCTTCCCTGTCGCGGGTGTCCCCCCTGGCCCCAGCAGAGGAGAGGTGACACTCCGGGCCGGAGCCGGGGAACCGACACGACCCCGCTCCGAGCCTCCTCCATCCCCAGGGCCTCGGCAGCCAGCCGGGTTTGCGGCGGCGTGGGGAAGAGGTGGCTCTGGAAAGCGTGGGAGGGTAGCGGGGATTCTCCCCGCTCAGGCTGGAAGATAAACCGGCCAGGGTGGAAAAGGCCCCCCCGCTCCCCTGCCCGGCCCCGCTCAGCCCGCTGGGCTCAGCCGGAGCCCGGGCCCCGCCGCCGGCCCCGCTGCCGAGGCTGCCTCGCTGCGAGCAGGGCGCGGAGAGGTTCATTTTAGGTGAAGGAATGTCATTTCGCTACTAAATGGTTAGTCTAATTTGATCTTTATTATGCTGCGGATTAGGGCTGATTCATATTAAACACGAGTGCAGTTAATATAACTCCGGAACGTGTCCCGCTGTATGTACAGCAGCCGCTGCTGCAGCTCCGCCGCTTCCTGCGACCCGTGGATTAAGATTTAATTAACAGGGAAGTTTGCGAGCGCTAGCCCGCAGCCTCTCTGCTTCACAAATAATTTATACTCCGTTCGGCCGATTTTTATTCAAGTGACAGCATTTTATTTTTACTCTAAAAGGGACCTGAATATTTTATGTTCTGCCAGACGCTCCTGTATACGAACCTCTCAGAGGCAGCTTCAAACACAAGGGATTTTTTTTCTTTATTTTTTTAAATCTACCGGAATTACTTCAGTACGACAATTTATCAGATTGTCTCACTCCCCCACCCCTCCTCCTGCTCCCCCCCAATTTAACTGCCTAAACTACCCGTATGAAAGTTAATCGTCGTGATCCCCATTGTCGGTTCTATAAATCCAAGCTCAAGCCAACCTCCAAGACACGGCAACAATTCTGATAAATTGTCCCGCTCGCCTAACTACACAAGAATGGCTTTTATAATTAAAAGGGGAGCTGAGTTAAATCAACAGCTCCTAAGCCCTTCTCAACAGGGCTAGAATGGGAGAAATGTGGCGACCTGACTTCTTTAAGTAGCAGCTCTTTGTAGCCCGTTCATAATCCTAGATATGGAAACCCATCCTGCACGAAGTCAGCTGCCAACCAAAAAAGGAAAATAAATAGGAAAAAAAGTTTATTCAGATGCTCAAAGTCCATCTTTTTTTCCCCAGTCTAACATAACCCTAGCACTTTATAACCAAAGAGACAACTCCTTTTCCAATTAAAGTGGAATTAGGAAACTCAATCAAATTAGCTCACTATTAAAGCCCTTCTTTATTAAACCGTTTTATTGTAGTAATATTAAGTTTCACCAGCTCTTGGAACACGAGACTTGAAAAAGTTTCCCTTGTGATATTGATTTGGCTGCTCCCAGGATGGATCAGGGTCAAAAGTATTTGCCTAGGTGTAATCTGTAATATTTACTTACTTCTTTTTCTTTTTGTCGGGTTTTTGTTTTTGCTCTAAGAAAATCTTAACATTGTATCCAAGTTGATCAATCGCATGCGGGATGGAAGAATTGCGTTTTGATGCAACCTGATTTTACTCAAGGAGCTTCCTTCCATAGCTGCGGCGGGACTCCTGTCCTCCCAGCGCCACCAGTATATGAACTGGTTGGTAGGAGCCGCGCTGGCAGCTCCCAGGCAATGTTTACACAGTTATATTTGAAGTGAGAAAGTAAACAGTCCAGCTGTGCCACGGAGCGGTTCGGTGGGATTAGGTTTCCATACCAACCAACTTTAGGAGCTTTTACAGTCTTAATTCAACCATGCACTGAACTTGTTCTTTGTGAGTAATAGTTTTCCTGGGCCAAACACTCCCAGGACAGGCAAGAAAGTCACGCTCTGGCCTTCGGCGGGATCGCCTCTCGGGGTGCACGGGGGCTCGCCCGCTGCCCCCCGCTCATCCCGACACAGAAAGAAATAGAGGCAGGAAAGCCCTTCTTACTTTTTGATCTCGGAGAACATTTGGACTCCGTTGCCAAAAAAAAAAAAAAAAAAAAAAAAAAA
>VZTR01014768.1:18763-72298 GCA_013400775.1 Chaetops frenatus | reverse complement strand
TTCCTTCCTTCCTTCCTTCCTTCCTTCATCCCCTCTCTTCCCTCTTCTCTTTCTCTCTCCCCACTCCCTCTCTCTCGCACTCCACACCCGCAGGTGAATGTCCAAGTGCTGTCGCAGCAGGAGAAGCCCGAGGTGAGTATGATTTTCCGGATTTCGCTGCGCTTTAGCCTGGGGGAGCCCTGCCCGCCCTTCGGTCCCCAGAAAGTAAAGTTCATTCTTTCTTTCTCCTGCCAGCTGTTTGCGTGACTACATGTTCAACAGGCGCCTTCCCCGCGGGGACAATGAACCCGAGGGACTGATTTTTGAGGAGGAGGAGGCTGCCGGGCTGGTAACTGTATATTAACCCCGGAGCTTTTGTTTTAGCATCAGCCACCCCGGTTTGACGTCACCTTCACTGGTAGCGGGAGGAGGTAGCACTCGGTGGGAAATAACTCCGTCTCCTTTCCCCAGGGCTCTTCCCTCTCTTTCCCACGAGGGATCTCCATCCTCCTCGGCACTTTCTAAAGTTCTTTTTCACATGTAAGTCCTTCCCCGTAGGGGGAACCGGCTGCCGGTCGTAGGGGCCTCCTCCCGCCGCTTTCAGCATCCCCACCTGCGCTCCCACTCCGCCAGACCTGCTCCCGGTACCCCCGCGGGCGGGTGCCCCGGGCGAGCTGCGGGCCCCGAGGCGGGAGGAGAGCAAGGCCCGGCTGTGCTGGAAGCTGCCGGCCCTGCCCGCCGCTTCCTCCGCGGGCTGGAGACCGCGCAGGGCCGCGGGGCAGCCTCACTGCAGGACACGCAGCGCTCGCCGACGCTGCCATGACTGTTCCCCTTGGTCACTCTCCTTCCCTGGTTGCGAAAAGCACAATTGCAGAGACCCCCAAATTTTCAATATTTTTATTACACTTTCATCGATCTTTCTCTTTTTTTTTTTTTTTTTTTTTTTTTTTTTTTNNNTTTTTTTTTTTTTTTTTTTTGTCACGAAATGAGCACTTTCCTACCCTATTTTCTGCGGGTGCAGCTGCCACACACTCCTCGTGATTTAGGTGTTATAACACCTTTATTTAATACAGCCGCCAAGTCAAAATATCCGATTTAATTTTATTCGCAACCACTAATTTTATTCTCCCGGGAGTATTACTCTAAACATTTGATTTATATAGGAATTCGTAGAACTCGATCAGACCTAATACGAAAAATTTAAAGTATTGATTTGCATTGGCTTAACACGGAAAAAATGTTCTCCCTTTTTCCTGGCAGTTTTGTTGGGGATTGCGATGGGGTTTTTTTTGCAAATACCTTCCCTTTCCCCCCCCGAGGCAGCCCGCCACCACCAACAACACAGGAAGGGTTTCGCCGATTTCCCCATTCCCGTGTCTTTCAGCTTGGACTTCAGTTAAAGGGCTGGGTTATCCTTTCCGTTTATGGCCGTTTAAAACTGTCTATTTTGGAAACTCCCGTGGGGGAAAAAAAAAAACAAACTAACCACAAACAAACAAACAAAAAAACCCACAAACCACCCAAGAGCGGGTCAGTAATCAGCCAGTGAAACGCGGTGGTTTCTGCTCGGAGCCTCAGGCTTTTAGTAAAATTGCAAACGGCGGTGTTGAAGTTAGAACACACAGTGTGTAGCATCTCTATCCCGAGGCTGCTTCTGTGGGCTCCTGCAGCACGGCCCCGCTCACTGTGACAGGCAAAGTTGGGGTGCAGTGCCCCAGAGCTGGGCACGTAAACGCCCGGTGCCTGTTTCTGCTGTTTGTCCAAAGTCAGCAGAGGACACCCACTCGTCCAAAACACTTAGCCATGCGCTGGTTTTAAATGTTACACTCCGTATCAATCCGACATCCTAATAGTAGGGGTTTATTAAATAAAAATTTAAAACCGCGAGACTATGTAACGCAACGCCAGGATTCAGTATGTTCTGAGGACATTTGTCCAAATCTCCCCCAATTTCAGGGGCGCTCGGCGGTTTCCCACGCCCCGCTCCTCTTCGGCCGCCCCCAGGCCCGGCAGCAGCTCCGGCAGGCGCCCGAGGCGGCGGGGGCTGGAGGCGAAGCCGCCGCTCCCGGGAAGCGCCGCTCTTCGCCGGGGTCGCTCCTGACCCGGAGCCGAGGCCTCTTCTGGGACCTGGCATCCTGCTCCGGGCCCAGGGAGACTCTGCCTTTGCGCTTTCCAGGAGGGAAGTGGCTGAAGGGGCCGCTTCCAACTGGGACCCAACTATTCCTGGGCTGCTCTTCTCTTACGAGGCGCATTTAGAAAAGGAGAGCCCGGTATCACGCTTCTCACCGGTCTGATATGTAAAAAAATACAATTCCTCTCCTGTCCGCGTTTTCCTTTGAAAACTTTCACTGTGAAACCAGACAGTGCGCACATTTCACAAATTTATTCAAACAAACCACCCCTGAGCTGTGAGTTCGCCCGGACCAGCAGAGGTGCGGCCAGGACTTGCCGTGGGCTCGGGGCTCTCTGCAGCTCTGTCCCGGCCTGCCAGAGCCCTCTGTGTGTGTAAGTATGGACGGGAGGCAGCGGGGAGGTGGATGTTGCTCTCCCCCCACCCCTCCCTTCTTCCTCCCTTCTCTCCTACGGCAATTCATTTCTGTTTGACGAGGCACAATAAAATCTTCTTGTACATCCCTGCTCCCGTGTCTTTCTGGGGGAGGGATGTTTGTTTTAGGCACGCACAGAGCAGCCGCGCTCCCGCTGCCCGGGCGGGACAAGGAAAGAGAAATTTATTTCTCCAAACCCGGTAAAATGCGACTTTAAAGCCCCCGAGACCGGTCTCGCTCCCAGCTTGGCTCTGGGAGCAGCTCCCAGCATCAAACCACGAGAGGAACTCAGGCTTGGACCCAGCTCCTCTCTCCTCCCCGCAGGAGCAGCCCGGGTTGGCACCGGGCGCCTGGGCCGGCTCCAGGCAGCGGGGCCGGTGCCCTGCCCGGGCCGGGCTCGGAGAGCCGCCGACCCCCGGAGCCACCGGGGCTAAAGGGCCCTGGAGGGAACCCCACGGTGGGCAGGGCAGCCCGGGCCCCCCAGACGCGTGAAAGGCGACGCTATTTCGTTGCAGGGATGACCAGAGACGCCGCGTCTCGTTGCGCGGTGCCCCGGTTGCTGCTCAGTTGTCCCCGCTGTGCGTTTGATTCTGGCAGCTTCCAAAAATGCACCACTCGGCGCCCACGGCCCAGCGCTCACAGCTGGGTCAGCTCGGTAAAACACGGCAGGGGTTTTATATATTTATTCTGAAGAAACCCCGATTTCCCCGGTGTTTCTTCCTCTCCTCATTCCCCTTGATTCACCTAAAGGCTTCCCCTGTACGGCTGCTCCGGTGCCCAAGTTTGAGAGGGCTGCAGCAGCGGTGCTGCAGCAGCTTCCCCCAATTGCAATAGTAAAATCTTAATTAAAAAGCGCCCGGCTATTGGCTGCCATGCGGGGGAAGGGACACGCACGCCCGCAGGCAGCGCAGCCCTCGGAAACATCCCAGAGAAATATAGTTCTTGATTAGTGTATTTTCATCTCGTTCTTAGCGGAAGACAGTTTGTAAGTACCTGCTAATGTTAGTGCTCTTTAAGGTTTCAATTGTTCTAGGGGGTTTGCCATTGACTTTTTCATTATTTACCTACTGAATCAAAGTAAGCAAATGCCATCTGTTTCCCTGCTGCTATCATCTTCACTTTTAATTATCCGCCCAGCCGCCTAATAGAGATGATATTAAACTAAATCTTTTTGACATTAAAAGTAATTATCCCCAAACCAATATTACAAGAATGAAAATTACCACCACCACTACCCCCCCTTCAAGAAAAAGGCACATTCCTCATAGTCCAGACAACTCTTCAGATCCGGAATGAGGAAAGGGAGAGGGAACTCCCGTTAGCCCGGACTTCTCAAGCATTTGAAACATTATTAACTCCATTTCCCGGCTCCCAGTGGGGGAGGGAAAAGCGACAAGGGAGAAAGATTTGTGGAAGAAAATAAGGGATATTCGGGGCTCCGCGCACTCCTGCGCGGGCTCCTCTCCGCCCGCAGCCCGGCGGCCGCAGGAGGGGGACCCGCAGCTGGACGGGCGGCGGGGCCGGGGCCGCCTGACCCCTCGGGGATCCGCCGGGGCCGGCGCAGGTGCCAGCCCCCGGCGTTTGGGGAAGAGCACATCCTAAATACACAGACACGCGGCCCTCGAAGGGCTTCGCACCATCCAGCGGCACCGGCCGCGCGCATGGCGCTGGCGCTGCGGGGACGGTCATTAGAGGGACATTGGGATCGCGGCCGTGATGAAGGGGCACGGCGGGTCCTCTGACAGATGGCCGCCGACTGAATTACCTCCACAGAGTCATTTCGCTCACTCTCAGACTTCTCCGCCATTTCTCCTCCGACTCGCTTTAATACGAGCTGGAGCCGCGTCCCCCATTTCCTTTAATATGTGCTAAACTGAGCTAATTTTAATTGCATGTTTCAACTTTGCTAATTAAATAGAGTGGTCTAATTAAAAGTGACTAGGGAACAGTTTTAATTCAACCCTCTACTTTTTTAACAATCCATTATGCAACAAATCCAGGGTAAGCCCTCCCTTTAAAAAAGCTACAGATGATTGAGTTTTTACACCTTTTTACACGCTCACAATGGGGAGACTTGACCCAACATATGTAGCGGTGGGGCCGGGCCCCCCCGGCTCCCCGGCGGGGCATCGCGACCGAGCCGCCTCGCTGCTGCTGCCCCGCCTGAGCGCGGCTGGACCCGGGGGCTTCCCGGGGCCTCCCCGCTGGAAGTGCGGAGACGATTAGCCCAGCAGAGGTTAGAGTAGCACATCCCTAAGACAGCAGACCAGGATTTGGGAAAATCGGGCTCTTTACACGCTTCATCTCTTCACCAAGTGCTCATTAGGTTGTTAACCTCTGGTTCACATGAAAGGGGCATGTGATGAATCCCCTCCCGAACAAATGGGCGCATCCCCCTTCAGGCACTGAACAAAGCCCTTAAAATAACTGCACAAGAAAGCCTTTAGTTGTTACTCTAAAATTTCTTTTCTCTGAGAGCTTGTGCCCATCTACACACACGCACACCGACGCACAGAAAGAGGAAAAAAAGCTCACACAGGCAAAAATCCATCTATCACCCCCTCACACACACACCCTCCCTCGTGTGCTGGAGCTAAAAATTAAAAATCCGCGGTCCGTCCCCAGGGCCTTCGGCGCTGGCTGATGTCCCCTGGGTTTGGCTGAGGCTCGGCCTGGGGCTTCCCAAGGGAGGGGAAGGAAACCTTAAAGGCTTTAGCGGGGCGGGCGGGGGAGCAGCCTCTGCCTGTGGAGGGGGAAAGCCGCGCGTCCCGGCCGGGGGCAGCGCTCTGCGGGGACACGGGGGTGTGGGGGTGCCCATGCCGGGCCCCTCTCTGCTCTCCCCTTCTTCCCCTCGCCAGAGAGATGAGCTGAGCGGATCCACAGCGGAGGAGGGCGCGGGCAGGTGTTTCCCTTTCTCGCCGGGGGAGTGCGGCGAGGGCTGGGACAATTCGGGGGGAGCCCAGAGCCCCCAGTGCCCCCCTCCCTCCCCGGCCCCGCTCTGCGCTGGGAGCGAGAGCGGCGGATCGGGTCCTCTCCCAAACCAGACGGGATCAACCTCCGGAGCCAGCGCTGCCTGCTCGGGGCTCGCTGCCCACGGAGGGCNNCCCGCCAGGGAGCCGAGCCTGGCTCCGCATTCCCACCGCTCGCCTGTGGATTTGGGGCTCTTTAAGACCTTTGCTTTTCTCTCCCTCCCTCCTTCTCCCTCTCCCTTTTTATTTCCCAGCCCCTCGGGCACGGATTAAAGTGACAGACAATTTTCCCCTCGCACCTTATTGATGGTTAAATGCACTCTGAGTTAATGCGCGGGAAGCGGGGAGCGAGGAGGAGGGGGGGCTGTCCCGGCAGCGCTGCGAACCTCGGCGGGGCGACGGAGCGGCCGCGGGCCGGGGGCNGCGGAGGCTCCGCGGGGATGCCCCGCGCCCGCGGCGCTGCCCGTGGCACAGGGACACGCGCGTGTGCCGCGGCCTCCCGGCAGCCGCGGGGACACGCGCTGGCACCGCCGGGCGCACGCAGGTACCGCGGGGCAGCCGCTCACAGCCAGAACGACTCCGGGAAAGCCCCGCTCTGCTGCTAATTTACCGTAGGGCGCTCCGAGAGGTTCATTAAAAAGGCTCTTGTCAGCTCCCTAACGATCCGAGAGCTTTTTAATTATATTTTATATTCCCCTACCCGTCTCCTAACTTCAAACACATGGTAAAAAGGATTTGCTGTTTTGTTTCAGGTAAAACCTAATAATTAAAATTCAGACCCCGTCCCATGCATCTGCTTCGCCTTTGCCAAATGAATTGAAGGGAGAGAGAAAAGCGATTTCATTGAGATCACAGATGGGGTGCAGGTTTTTGGAAGAAATTTGAGAAACACCATTGTCCAGAATCAAAACTCTATGTCTTGCCCCACAAAGGGGGCTGCTTTAAGCCCCTCAACTTCTATGGGGCTTGTTTTTTAAACTTTAAGTGTTCCGCACAATAAGCTGCCACCAAAATGTCACAACCACTCTAATTCCAAGTGTGTCTCACTGCAAAGGGTGCAGAAAAATGAAGGGAGCAAAGGGAAGGAGTGTAATTAAAAACCCTGGAGCTCCCTCCTGCCTGCTGGGGCCCAGCGGCCGGTCCGGGGCGGGGGCGGCGGGGAAATGCCCCCGCCCGTGGCAGCGGGAAGGGCACCCCAAGGTGCGGGGCCGCCCCCCCCGCGCCGCTCCCGCATCTGCCCGGCCACATCCCGGCTCGGCACATCGCAGCGCTTCCATATTTTGGAGGCTAAATTGTTTCATTAGCCGAAAGCAGAAGATTAATCCTTTTATTTTTATTCATGATCATGACAGCCCCGGTCGGATTTGCCAGAGGATTCCCCCCTCCCTTCAATGTTTATTGCCCCAGGAGCTCAGGAGCAGAACAATCCTGACGGAACGCGATAGATAAACAGTCTATTATCATTAAAGAGACATATCGAGGGGATTTGCGGAGGGGAGGGAGGGCCGCTGTAACAGCGTCATCAAAAACCACCCGCACTTGGGGCAAAAAAATGATTCTTGTATTCTTTTTCCAGTTCACATGCGGTATTTAAGGGGCCCTTATACAAACACAGACCTCTTTCAAGTTAATGATGGACCATCCGCAATCTCCCACGGCACCGTCCAGCCCCGGCCGGTGCCATCAGCCCCGCGGGACCCGGCAGCGCTGGGGCGATGCCCGAGCATGTGGCTCCATTCGTTTGGTTGGTTGGCTGTTCGTTCGTGGGTTGTTTTGGTTTTTTTTTCCTTGGGAATGCCCAATCTTTCCTTGTGCGCCCGTCGCCCAACGCCGGGCTGAGCGGCCCCATCTCCGCCCACGCCCGCGGGGGAAGGCGCGGCACCGAGGCTTTTCTCCTCTTTTGACCTCGCTTTCATTATTTAAAAAATGATTTAAAAATAATTTTTGGTGGAGGTGCGGGCAGAGCCGGCCCCGGGGTGCGGAGCCAGGGCGGCCGCGGAGGGAAGGGAAGGGAAGGGAAGGGAAGGGGAGACCCGCGGGGGCGGCTCCGCGCCCGGCGGCCGCCGCAGCGCTCCGACACTCCCGGGAAATCACGGGGAATTCTGCCCCGACGGCTCCGTCCCGCCCGGGAGAGGCCGAAGGGCGGCTGCGGTGCTGCCGGTGCCGGGGGACGCCCGGGAAGGGCCATGGCCCCGTCCCGCTCCGCAAAGCCGAGATCCCCCGGGGAGCCGGCGGCCGCCAGGTGCGAAGGCGCGCTGGGACCCGCAGCAAGGCGGGGATCTCTCTTTTGGTGTTTTCGTTTCTTTATTTGGTTTGGTTTTCCCGCGTTAGACGATACTGCAACAGCCACACAATGTCTTACCTTCGTCTAAACCTTGAAGAAGTGTATTTCGGCAACGAAGTGTTCTCTGTAAACCGCAGGTTATACTTCAGCTCTAAAAAATACCTCCAACTTTTTTTCTTTATTACACCCACAAAATTATAAATTAGTTTGTTCCTCTGCATCAGCCAGTTTATAGCTGTCATTAAAAAAAATTCCTTCTCCATTGCCACCACGGTTTGGAAATGCTTTCCCTTACACAACCGAAGTCTTAATTAATCAGGACTCATGAACAGGCAAATAGGACTACACAAAATGAAAAATATTTCTAAGTACATATTAGAATAATTTTTAAACTCCTAAAATGGTTGCAATAGAATGAGGATTTTCAAATTACAACAAATGAGGTCTACCCGCAAATTTAGAAAAGGCAAGATCATGAGTAGGATGCCATAATTACAAGGTATGAAATACTTATGAGTGATAGTAACTCATGCAATCAGGGATCATGAGAGTAGATTAAATAAAGCACAGAGGCAAATAAAATGATAGAAACGACATTTTTAGGTGAATGAAAATACACTTATATTCATTACTTTACAAAATGATAATAATTTCTTAATATTACCATAGTAGCACTACCCTGTTAGAAGAAAACTGCATAAAGAGGAAGATAACAAAGAGAAATTAAAGTCACAGGTAAAAGACTAAGATTGTAACCACAGCTTTTTGAAGACACTATCTTAGATCCTCAGAGTACACATGTATCTGACTTAAAAAGACTGCAGAGTGCCCACAAGAAGTAGTTGGGCCGTGTGAACCAGCACATTAAAGGATGTAATTGGAAGACAGACTCAAAGTAGGGAACTAGAAAAGAAAATCAGATAATCCATGGAAAATTAACTTTTGGAAGATATAAATCCTGAATTAAACAACTGACAAGACTGCAAGGAACAACAACCAAAGATGTAAAGGATTACTAAAAATATCAGAAACAGGAAACCTGCCAGAAGATAATTGGACTAATATATTTTTATGGTGTATAAGACTCCTTTCATTAAAAATAGAAAAACTAAGCTAGTAATTTGTAGTGGTGTTTGCCACAGTGGAAACATCTTTTCTTGAATTAAAAAAAAAAAAAAAAAAAAAAAAAATNNNNAAAAAAAAAAAAATTAACTGAAATTGATAGTTGAAAGCAGAAAGCAACAATTTTCACAGTGAGAGAACTCCAGCCATGAATGTCCCCAAGAATCTGTGTGGGAACCTGTGTTATTCAAGGTACTCAGACACCACTACCTGGAGAAAGGGATCAGTGGTGAGCTGTTGGTATCACTAAATAACACAAAGCCATTCCCATTGAGTGGATCGAAAGGGAACAGCCAAGAAGTGTGGAATCCTGTGGAACATTGTCACATGGAGCTGGGAAAACAGCAAAGGAAACTCAGGGGTACTAAGTACAAAATAACGATCCTGTTAACCAGTGGTTTTGTAATCACAGGAACTAATGAAGCCTCCCTCTACAACCAGCAGTTGAGTGACATTTTAATTGAATGATGTTAAGGCTGCAGTGTGACTTTGGTCTTTATTACACATAAAGGAATCCACGGAGGAAAGCCCTGACTAAGGAGTGAATTCTCTGTTATCTAATGAGACATTGAAACCCTTTGAAACTTTTAGGGTGCTTGGGTCTGGAGTGACTCCCAAGAGCCGGATCTGGACTGGGCCTTGCCTTCACTGCACACATTTAAGGGACCTTCCATCTGCCTTCCTATTTCCTGAATTCTGGGCTGCCAACTTGCACAAGACTTAAGGAAATTTCAGACAGCAAAACCTTTATAGCATTTAATTTGCTTGAAATAAATAAATAAACAAAAAACCCAATGTAAAATACAAAGGTAGTAATAAGGTATTAAAAAAAAATATTTAAAGGAGCCTGATCGATTTCATTCTACATAAATCAGCAGTGCTGTCAGGGGGAGCAGCCTGGCCTTCCTCTTCCCCTCATCTTCACTGACTCCCATCAAGGAGCTGCATCAGCCTCAAAACTGCTCCAGGAAAAAAAAAAGGTCACTTTTTAATGAGTTTGCCTGGTCCCAGTGCAAGGTAGGGGCAGAGACGGTTCTGCTGGCAGAAGTATACATCTGTATCAGACTAAATTGAGTATAAAACTGCCTGGAGCCTGACAGGTTGAGTGCTAAATTTGCTATTCCTCCACCTTTGTCATATGTGGGGAAACAGTTTCAGGTAGAGAACAATGTCTTGAGCAATGTACAATGTACAGTAATTTCTGCTTTCTTTCATGACCTGTCCAGAAAAAGAAACCTAATTAAGGCTACTGCAGTTGCCTTTGCTATTATAAAAACAGAATAATAAAACTAAATTCAGGTGCAGAATCAACATTCTGTCTCCACTCCCAGCTCTTTTGTTCAAAAAGACCAATGCCTGCAATGAACACCCACTGCCAAGGGCTGGATGGCTTATCCCAGGCCAGCACCCAGCTGCCAGCCTAAAAACTGCTTTGCACCCTCCCTTCTCAAGGACCTTAAAGGAATTTTGCATTTTGGCAGTCAAACAGCTCTGACAGTGGGCAGCACACACATTAAAACAAGCTGTGCTATGGTGGTGTTGAAGCAGACTAGGGAATGTCCAGCACAGGCACCTGTTTTTCCTCAGGCCCTCACAATCCTGGAAAAACCAAAGTATGAATTACACTCAGTGAAAACACCTCCTCTGGAGGAGGCCACCATCATCGTTTCCAATTAAAAATGTATCCCCTGCTTTGTCAAATGGTGGAAAGTCTTGGTGCTTACCTTGGTAGACAGCCTGAGTGCTGCCCTGGGGAGCAGGACAGCAGAGGGGGAAGCCTTTGCTCCAGGGAGGAATGGCACACATAAGACACCTCCATCTTTAGCATTTCCCACTGAAATGCTGCTCCAAGCAGGTTCTGCTTCTGCCTGGTAGTGACTCCTCACACATAGAGAGACACCCATTTATGTGTTCTGTGCTTGCTGTGGAACCTGTTTTAAGGCACTGAAATCTTCTCTTGCATTGTTTAGGGAGCCTGGACACAAGGCCTGGACAATGAAGTGCTTCAGTCCTCAGAGTCTGGGATATTGTGATTTGATTTTTCCCCGCAAACGGAAGAGTGAAATCATAAAACTTTTTAGTAGAAATATTGCTGCAATTGAAAATTTATTTTAAGTTTCTAATGCCACCAAATAGGTACAGTTTATGAAAGCCAAAGTCCTCTTCTGCTACATTAAAAAGAATAGACAAATCCCCCAACACAGCTCCATTAGAAACACCCTCGGCACTCCCTCCACACTGAGCTGAAGGGTGCATGTGCAGAGTACAGAGCAAACACCCGTGTTCTGCATGGTCTCTCACAATGATTTCAAACACCACTGTCAACAGGCAGAAAGTTTCTCCCAAAGCCAGAGCTTCACCCCACCTGCACCCCAGGAGTTACGGAAGCCGACGCATCGCACGGGATTCCTTTCAGCAACAGTAATTCCTTAAGACTTAAACCTAATGCATTAATTACATTAATGGTAATCCATTAGTGTGAAGAAACTGAAGATAAAAAGGCAGAATCAGGGATGTGCTTCGAAGCAATGATGTTACAGTTTTAGGGTAATACTGAATTGCAAAATTTGACTGACTGGAGGATTATCTGTGCCAGCAGAGCATGTGAAGTGAATACCAGGAGAGCAGAAAATGATGGCATAGAATACTAATATTTCTACACAGGGACTGGTTTGTGTTGGTGTGATTCAGAAAGGTGACTCGACATGGTTGCTTCTTGAAATCAGGCCCAAAGTGTTTAAGGACCAAAATCATTAATGTTTTATTTAAAGAGCAATACATTTGTTTACGTCGTGGCAGAATGATCCCCATATACTGATCTCAAAATCTTTATATCAGAGGGCAGTAATGCCACCACTTTGAACACTTCCAGTTAATTATCACTAGAACATTTTGATAATGACAGTGTATTTTGCAATATGCACAAAATGAGGGGACAAAATAATAAAAGAGTATAGAAAAATAAAAAGGCCAAACAACCCTGGGAGCACTGACTTCAACAAGTTCAACAAATATTCAAGCCACATTTAATAACTTTATAAAACTAGTACCAAAGTAAAGAATATTTAGTCAAAATACAGAAATCAAGTTGAGTGAGAGAAAACAGCCTGATGAGATCAAACAGAAGTTAAACAGAACAGATTAATATAAACAAGTTAGCAGAAAGGTTGCTTTGCTTTGTGTAGCACTATTTCAGCAACTCCTTTCCTCAACAGCCAGCTTAGAAGGAAAAAAAAAGATATGCATCACTTTAAAATCCTGCTGTATGTTTTACTGTGATTGTTTGTAGAAACAGCATCACCCCAATTTGCAACCTATGTTAATTTCTTATTTAATAAATGCAGTGGAATTTTTTTTGGTAAGAAAACGGAAGTTCAGAATGAAGCGTCTGCATTCAGCTTTCCATTACACATACATTCATCATTCTATTGGATAGGAATTCTTTTATTTGTGAACTGCAAATTATTAGGATTTGCTTACACTTCCAAACCTTTTGTTTGTCATAGATACTTCATTTCTAAAAGTGTCTGGTGTAGCACTCACTAATTACAGAATTATAAAAGGTAGAATAAGGCTTTGCCTGCTCAGAAATTCTCATTTTTGGTAAAGATAACAGTATATCAGCATTACTAACATCCTAATAGTAGGCATACATTTAATTTTATATCACCATCCTTCCAAAGGAAAAAAAAATGACTACAAGATGTGTGCAACTGGTTTCAGCTTAGTATAAAATTTTCAAATCAGAACTCATTCAGCTACAGTAAACACTATGAATTACCTATAAATATAGATGGAAAACAATGTGCCAGGGTTTAAAAGAAAAAAAAAAATTGTTTAGCAGATGATGATCCTGTAGTGCTATTGTGCACTATCCTGTAAGCACAGAGATGGGGGGGGGGGGGGGGAGAGGACGAAAAAAAAAACANCAAAAAAAAACCCAACCCCAAACAAACCAGTTTTGATGCAGGTTTGGCATCAAATGCATATTATGGTCTTAGCCTCAGTATGCTCATTCTATGGTTAAGAAATTTAAAGTACCAGATTTTTCCATGTCAGGTAGCAGGTAGCTGGTGCATACATTTCAGACAAGAGAACTAGGATTTCTTTAATTTTACACGGGATCAAGAATGTATTGTTAAAATGTCCAAAGTGTGCAACAATAAGGCAGATTTCTTATTACATCACCCCTTAAAATACCCATTGTTTGATGAACCAAACAAGGTGCTTTAAACCAGCACAGTAATAGGAGACAAGCAAGTGGCAGAATGAAGAAAAACTGCTAAAATGGGAATTGCCCTTTCTTTCACAAGGAGAAATAAAGAACTTTTGTATCTGGTATTTGAAAGGTTTTTAACAGCTGATATTAAATATCAGCTGATTCCTGAAGTGTTGGCAAGATACCAGGTTTCTGGTACTGGCCATGTCTAATGTTATTTAAATATTCACATCATGCAATAAGCAGTTTCACACTGCAATGTAATGGAAAACACTTCCTAAACTGAATTGGAACTGAGACCCAAAGCAGAACCAGTAAATAAATATCTCGCATATATGTCAAACTATATTCTCCAAACAAAACCTTACATCTTATCAAAGAAGTCAGAAAGTACTAACAAAAATTATATGCTTTCTACTATAATACTGTTAAATTTCCATGGCTGAGAATGTCCCATTAATTTTTTCTGCCTTTTTAAATTAGTTGACAAAGTAGAAATTCAAACACAGAAATAAAATGCATATATATGAGAGCACTGGCTCAGTGAGATATCAAATATACAGCATTCTAGTGTCAAAAGTACAGGCAGAAATGTCCAAGATTTCTTGGTGAAAAAGGGGCATTTGAGGAGTAAAAATTCTACTTAACAATCACTCACATTTTAACAGTGCATTAATTATAACAAAAGCTGGATGATAAGTGAGCAACAGAATCATAATGTTCAGTGTTCATAGCAGAACTTTATCCTCTGCTCATTTAAATGAGGTTGGAAACATATACTCATGTATGTGAAACTTTAAGTAGCTATGTTTGTTTTTTTTCAATTTTTCAGGATTCTTGTAAGAGGCAAACTTGTGACATGGAATTGAGCTGGATGTCAGTACAAGGTGGTGCTCAGAGAAGGCTTCCTCTCGATGCTGTGCCTCTGGCTTATCAAAGGATGATTAGTCCTACAATCTGGTTTGAGCTATTCTTTTGCCTCTAGGAAAAGGGTTTCTTGAGGATACAGTTTTACCTCCAGTAATGATTTATTTGGATCCAGCTGGGTCACCTGTAAATACATGAACACAAAGATATGTGTAAGTAGACTTCTGAATTGTTTATCTTCCCAGTGCAGGCTTTCACAGGGAAGATTTTTGAGTCTCTCATTGTCATCAGTGACAACTGAAGTAGTGAGAATTATTTTCCGAGATGCAGATTAAGAAATATATATTTTGTTTTCTGTTGTTGTTATAAATATTATTTTGTAATAACAATGAACAGAATAACAAAAAAACCCACCCAGAATCCCTGACATTAATTCCAAGAAGGTCTGGTTCTCTACCATAAACTAATGCATAAATCTGTTTTTGTCAAAGTTAAGAACTTTTGGAGGGATTACTAGAACACACAAGTTAAGATGAAAAATAAAACTGCATTCCTAGATAATCATCCCAAAATTCCAGTCAAACTGATGGTGCAAGCAGCATAGCCAACCCAACAGGATCTCTCAATTGAAAAGGGAAACTTTATTTTCCTACTCCCTTTCTTGCTCAAAGTCACGTGGTGGAACACCCAGCTCGCACTCATTTCAATGCTTTCCAGACACCTCAATCATCTCAGGCTGGGAGAAAACTGTTTAATTGTGTGGTTATTACACAATATATTTACCTATATAGACAAATTCATGACAACAAGTGTCCCAGTGTCCTTCTGACATTCAAGTTTACAAGCCAATGCTGTGATGTTCTTCAGAATACTGCAAAGCTTCATGTAGAAAGATGAACCATTTTCTGAAATATTTCACTTCAATTTTTAAACTTATTTTCCCTGCTAATTCTGTTTTAGTTTATTTTGCTGTGTGAGCACACCAGTTATCACAATTCTGCTTGTGAATAATAGATTATTAGTTGTATGCCATAGGTATAAATGCAGATGCATGCCAATAAGCATTTTTTCCAAAGTTTTGTTTCATCTATAATCACAGCATGCCACTACTTTCTAAAATTGTTTTTTGAAAACATTAAGGGTCCAACACATGAAATGCTATGAACTAATAAGAAATGTTTATGTGATTTTCTTAGAAGCCTAATTTACTCATTCTGTTACCTATTAACAAAAAGAGCATTGCTTCTCATTCTCTCCCCCCAACTAAATCAGGCAAACTTGAAATATATTTGCATTTCTATTGTCTTATTGAATAATTAGGGAAAAATGATTATTTAAACAAACATTCAAGGCTTATCACTTCCTAAGACCATCAAAATCAGTGTAATTTCATCTGACTGCAGCAGAATTTTTTTTTCCAAATGACATAATTAAAAAACCTAAACCAAACCCAAAACCCAAACACATGCATTATTTTTATTCCCAAAGCAGGAAGGTATTTTCTTAAACTTCATGTACCATGGTGAGCTACTGCTAAATGTCCGAGGAGAAAAATAATTTACAAAAACAAGACTCAATTTTAGATTCCTATTATCTATAGTCCAATTATGCATTCCTGCACAGATGCTGCTTGAATTATTGAAAGGTTATTATCTTTGAAAGCAAACCTGTTATGTAAAAAACAGCCAAAGTAGTGCATTTAAGTTTGTGATTACAGAAGTATGCTAATTAAGTATCTTGTTGCATTTTTTAATGTTTTGTTATTCTGCTACAGTTTGTTACTGAACAGGGAGTGAGGTAAAGAGGGGTCTGTGCAATTCACAGCTTCTGAGGCATTGGGCACCTGAGAGAAGCAATTTTCCTTCTTTTCAGTACAAGCCCATATTAATTTAGACATCTCTGTTTTCAAATTCTGCAACCATTTTGTTGGGGTTTTTCATTTGCCTTTTTTTTTTCCAAGAAAAGGCAGGAAAGTAATAATAAGACACTTTTACACTGGGAAAAATAATCTCAAAAGTATGCCCAGGCACTGAACACAACCTTCCAAAGTGTAACCATACAGAAACCATTATTCACTTGAGTGTAATTCAAGATACATGTCCTAGTCCAAGGTTTGCAAACTTCAGGTACCTTAAATAACAACAACACATCATGTTCCTTCCTCAGTGAGAAGGGTCCTAGGAGCCTTGTGGAGTACCTGCAGCACAAGGACTGTGCAGCTTTTCACCATAATTTCAGCGTGCTGCTTAATTCACTGAGGGACAGCAGAGTTTGCAAATGTTTACACCATTACCCAATTAACTAACAATATGGCTCCTACATCTGTCAACAAACAAAGCTGTTGTTGCTTTGTTTTAGCTCCTTGGCATTTTCTGTTCATATGGGTCGCCATTGTACTTAATTATCACACCACAACCCTTCTGCAGCTTCTACTTTGTTATTTGTGGCTTGTAAATATGTTGTTTACTACAAAGAATAGAAGCCTTTTTAGTGAGCACACCTCCTAACAAAAGAAATGTTTTCCCTTGCAAATATATAAGACATAAGATGCTTTCTAACTTACAGTATTTTAAAACAGAATTAGAAACCTAAGAATGATCTATAACAGAGATCAAAGGAAAGAGCTGTAGCCTGCAAAGGTGTGTTCAGTGTGGTGCTCTGCTGAATCTCATTCACTTACATTTATGTGCAGGATTTCATGATGAAAAGTATAAAATGCCTTTAAATACATATCCAGGTGCCTTGTTTCATTACCATTAGTATAAATTCTGGAGCCCACTTCAGTGCTGACACCCCTTGGCTCTGATGCCATTGTCTGATGCTCTTTCCAAACCAGCCCTGCACATGATAAAAGTTACACTGTCCCAAAGCCCTATACCTTTATTATTAGAAGATTTATTCTGTGTTGTTAGCAATTACACAGAAAATCATGGAAGTACACTTATATATTGAATCTGATTTCATCTGTTCCATTTATGTGGTGGAATCAACACTTTCTTGATTAAGGTTGCAAAATTCACCTTCAGCATTACTTAAAGGCCTTAACAAATGCTAAAGGCACATTTTTATCTGTATCTTCAAGTCCTACAACAACTGACTTTCTACCAGTCATATGCACAAACTCTAGGAGTCACCTCATGCATCACACTGTGATACCACTGAATGTATTTGGCAAATCTTTTGGGGGTTTTGCTAATGCCAAACACTTTATATTACAATGAAACATGAACTAGCATCCCTTAAAAAGAGACTGCACAGTGTGAGGAAGGTGGCAGAGGAGGGACTCAATGTCCAGAATGAGAGTATAACACAAGTGACAGCAAAATTACTGACATTCAAGCTCACAGAACCCTACACAAAACATGCAGGTGCATTCAGGGCTGTCCCAGAGCCCTGAATACAGAGAGTGCCCCAGGAGATTTTATCTTCAGGCAAATGACTTTCTGTGCAAACCTAAACACTCCCCTCCCTTCAGGGAGACTCCTTCGAGCAACATGACCAGAGGTGCTACAGGACTTTATTTCTGTCAGTGCTAGACCTTGCCATTGAGCTGCTTTCACTGAAATAGGTTTTAGATGATAAACCACACTTTTCTTCCAACTATGGATACAGCTTGATGGGACCTTAGGTTTTGGTGCACTGGAGCTATGGCTTCATCTTTGAAAGAGCTTTGTACACAACCAGTGTTGTTTTGGTGCCAGGGAGGTTATAGTTTGTAAGTATTTGTTTTAGTGAATTCTGTGGTGATTATTCTAACTAAGCACTAGCTAGTTAAAGTGCTTCTGTGCCACTTAGAAGTTCAAATTATTTAAGACTCTGCAAGACACAAGGTAGTGATGTTAACTCTTATACTCCTCCTGTAAGAATGTAGTAGCTGCTTACACTTTATTCTGAATAAATTAATTGCTTTTTTAGATAAACCAGAAATGACAACTAATACTAGTTTAAACAACACTTTGATACATTTTTATAGCAAAATCTTTTTCCTTCCAGAATAACTTTTGAGTTATTTCTGTCTTCACCTTTGCTGACCTATCTGTTCTATTCCACACTCACATCCTGAGCAGCTGTACTTTTACCACTTACAAGGTGTGGCTCCTTACCCTTCCTAACTCTGCGGGGAAAAGATAAATACAAAAAAAAAAAGGCTTAATGCCCAGGAAGGTAATTTAAAAATAAAGAATCAAATACACAATTATTATGACACTTACACAAGCAGTAAATATCACACCCTTCACCTTTCTCTCCACCCTAGGACAAGGATCTGATTCCCGAGTAGCACAGCCTCTGTACCACTTACACACG
Source organism: Chaetops frenatus (assembly GCA_013400775.1). NCBI lineage: Eukaryota > Metazoa > Chordata > Aves > Passeriformes > Picathartidae > Chaetops > Chaetops frenatus. The sequence continues at coordinate 54,007 of VZTR01014768.1, read as the reverse complement.
CATGAATACATTTCATGAATCTAACGGACAAAGAGGCCTTTTACTCTCTTTCCTAATCCTCCTAAAGTATAAATGCAATAGAAATTACTTAAAGGCACACCTGGTAAAGTACCAGATCTGTTTAAAAAACTATATTTTCAGAGCGACACACAAACAAATACAGTGAATCCTTTCTACCTATTGAAATATCTCTGGGTTACACAGATAATACGCTCAACTTGAGCAACAAACAAAAGTAGGGTTACTTTATAGAAAGATATGCAATTAGATTGGGCTTAGTTGAATAAACTTGGGGATAATTTACATCTGAATTGAAGAAAGCCGTCACAAACAAGCAAAAATATGTCATAGTAAAAGACTTGTAGCCTCGATCCAAATACAAAACTTTAATCCAATACATCACACTCTGACTGTCTTACTTCTCTGAAGAGGTTTTCTCAAAACATATTTTAGATTAAGCATCTTTAAAAATACATTTACTAAGCGAAGTAGCAGCTGTTGATAAAACAGAAAATTGTGATGCTGTATCCTCTACTTTGAGCTTGCTTCCCATTTTTCCCTTGGAAAGCTGAGCAGTGCCCTGAGATGCCACCGACCTTGGCATAGAGTAAATTTTCACTGCCTTAACATAATTTATATTTAAGAAAAATTTGCTGCATAGATTTTAATCAGTGAAGGCTTACAAATCTCTTTTGCATTACTTGACTTACTTGACAGTAAATTAGGACAGGAAGCATGTTCTCCCCTGTTTTCTCAAACACTAAATGTAATGACAGGGTGGTGCAAATAACAGGGATAACCCCAAACCCAGTGTTGCTGTATTTGTATATTGGCACTTGGACTATCTGGTACTTTTTGTAAGTTCTAAATGAAAATATGATTTTTCAACTGGAATAAATACCTCATATTTGCAAAACAAAGCTTAAAAACCTCACGAAAGCTAGTAATTTTTTTGGTCAAAATTAAATAAAGCCCCAATGTTAATTATGTTTTAAAAAATACCAGATTTTCACCCAAATCCTATGGCTTTTTAACAGTGAATAATAAAAGACATATATAACTGTAGTTTACCTACTTTCCAACAAAAGGCCTCAGAGAGGGTTGTATACAGCTGGGTAGCTCTGAGGCAGTTCTGTGCCTCTTTTTAGCCAAGGATCAGAAATTTTGTTTAGTGATCAGTACTTACCCAAAATATGGCCAAAATACATCCAGTTACCAACATCATTGAGTATTTGTTTTATACTTCCCAAGAGTTAATCTCACTTTGAAAAATCCCTACCAAGAGGCTGCATCTCCCTCTAGCCTTTCAAACAGCTCATTTTCAATGACAAAATAACCAATCTGCTCTTTCATTTTGGCAGAAGTGCAAACACAGAAGTATTTCAATTAAGAAAAGCCTCTTTGAATAAAGTGACTTTTATTGTTGTGGTGCTGATGGTCCTGAAGTATTCAACAAGTTGCCTTGAGAGCAAGAAGAGTTGGAGGCAGTCAGAGGAGTCTGCAGGTCCTGACCTGGACAACAATGGTCCCACAGTGACAACAACTCTGAGACTGGAGGACTTCAGGCTTTGAGGAAGAGGAAGGTGGTGTAAAGCTCTCATCAGGTTTTCTGCTTTCCTCCCTTCCTTCTTCCTGGCTTGAAACTTTTGATCTATTTAGGAATTCTCTCTGTGGTTTCTTGGAAAAAGAAAAGCCAGCAGAATACCCTGGACCTTGTCTTTTTCTGACAAAGGACCTGCAGGAAGAGGAGCTCCACTACCTGCTCCCTCAAGCTATTTACCTTCTTTTTCTTGTTGAACAGAGAAAGTTTAAGTAGTGGCATTTGCAGATGAGAGCACTTGTATGTTAAGCATCCTTTTTGCTCTGCCAGGGAGCAAACCAGTCCATTATTTGTGGGCACTGCTGCCTGTGTGCTTATAGTGAACCAACAATTAATCATATATTCATTTTTTTTTAAAACATGCTAGCTACACAGAAGAAACATGACATCCCCAGAAATACTACAGCTTTCAGTCTGGAGATGGATAAAGAGCTGAAAGGAAGGAAACAGCCACATCCTCTGGAAGTCTGAAAACATATAAATACATTTAGTGCTCCAAATGAACTGTAAGAACTTTGCTTTGCATGCATCCCACAGGGGAATGGATGGGAACACAGTCACTCACAGAAGAATGACCCAGGATTGGATTCATGTGCACTTAATTATTATTGCATGAAAAAAACAATCCAAAAGGATTTTTATCACCAGTTCAAAGGATTAAGATGTTCAGATACCACAATGATATCTACAGTATAACATTGTGATTGGTAGATAGGTAAATGGAATAAAGAGAGTGCCTAGGACTGCTTTGGTGATTTAGTCTGATGCATTACTTATGCAATTACCAAAACAGCAGGAGATCATTAAATTTTCTGGTAACCAGACACAGCAGTCTTAGTATCATACTATTACAAAGGCTCTCCATTGGTATTTTATCATTTCATTTTCTTCCTACAAGGGTCAAAAAAAGTCCACAGAATGGATATTAAACATGAATTCTGGAGAAAAAGTACAAAATATCTTAGCCCCAGTTTATGCTGGATAATGTCATATGCAAGAGCAAAGCTCTACAGCTTAACTATGGCATCTTCCTGTGAACAATAACACGCCTGCCCTGAAATAAATGTTTTGTAAAATGGGGCAGTGCTGAATAAAAGAGCACTTTGGGTGCGAGGGATGTGCACTGAAGGGCTCTTGGGTGGAATATGTTAATCCCATGGCTGGCATTAGTCACTGGGCTAACTAATGAGGATGATTCACCAGAGAGCTCACGCTCCGCATTGAGCATTCAGTGAATGCTTGCTTACTCCAGTGAGCCCCGGGTAAAAGAGCTCATCTGAAATGCACACCTATTTCCTGAAACTGGATAAACATTCCCTGTATTCAAATAGAGTTGCTGTGAGAGATCAGAAACTATATTGATCTACAGAATGCAATTCTACTTCTTTTCTTACATCTGTGAGATGAGATCTCCTTTCAGTGACTTGATACGTGAAGGGCTTTAACCTTTCTCCTTGGATCAGTTACTTATGTAAAGACACTGGGTCTGAAAAAAACACATCAAATCTGTCCTTCTTGGAAGAAAACATTGTGAAAAATCATTCTGTAATATTGACAGAATTTTTTACTATCTATAATGGAAATTATATTTCCACAAAAGTAAACACCAGGTTTCAAGAAGCAAAATATACTCAATGTTCTCTCAAGTGCTGTCACTGCCTTCATCAGAGCAAGAATGTTACCTACTCCCTTTTGTAGGTGCTGACCAAAACACTGTGATACTGTTCTTTGTGAGCAACAAACTTGTTAAAAGCAGGAAAATCTGGGAGCTACAAATGCTTCAGTATCCTTTCCTCTTGCACTCGAGGTTAATTGTTCCAATCCCTCCACTGTTACAAGCTGCCAGGAAGAATGGTCAGAAACCAGGCTTCAAAAAGAGGCATGGGAATATGCCAGTCTGGAATGGCCAATTTGCTTAGGCAACTTCTCAGTGTCTTAACTAAACCAAATCTAACTGCTTGAATAAATAAAATAACAACAGCTCTTGAAAGGAGAGGAAAGACAAGGGCAGGTAGTATTGACTTAAGGAAAGCTGTAAATGATAGGAGGAGGGACATCTACCTTTGTAGGTGGCTGTGGCCTTGAGTAAACTAGATCAGAGTAAACACATGACACCTCTGACCAGAAAAATTTAAATTATGTGAATTAAAAGAGATGACTACCACTTTGTGTAGTAGGAAAGATAAATATCAGTAACTGAAGTGACTGGAAAAATTACAGATATCACATGTAATTCTCAAAATTTTTTGAACCTATCAGAAAAAAATATTTCATTCATCTGAAATCCTCCACTGCTATAAAACAGATATTCAAGCTACTTTCCTGATTTACATGAAATTACTAAAAGTACTATAGGGTATAGCTATGACACTGCACAAATCCTTTATCACAATAACATCTTTCTTCCATTTTTCTATCAAGATCATGATTAGGGGGAAGAATGTTAAAAGTCAAAGACATTTAACTCTTTCACAAACTATTTAGAGAGTTTAAACATGACCTAATAAGTTTAAAAGTAAGTTATCTGAAGGAAGTCGTTTGCACAGGGTGAAATTCAAAATAATCCTTACAAAGAACAGCTGCCAGAACTGAGACATGAAATTGTCAAATTACCTGGAATAGCAATATAAGGATCATTCTCCAACATCACATTTCTGAGAACATCAGAGGATAATTCCCTGCTCAGAGGACTCCTTACCAAGTGGTGCAGCTAAACTTACTATCCACTACTGTGGCATTATTTTCACCACTGTCAGCATCAGAGGATTAATCCTGCCAGAGCACAGGAATGAACAATCACACTTGGGTTTGCAGGAATATCTTACTTTATATTCCCATATAAAACTACAAATTGCCTGGCCCCTAAATTTACTGAAATCCTGATCATATCTTATTTAAATTGACATGCAATTTGAGTTAAATTTATTTTTTGCCCTTTCAAGGGAGACAGATTTTTTGTTTCTGTTTATTTAAACTGCTGTTGAAATTGGTTAATTAAAAGGATTTAAAAAATCTTAATACTCTAAACAGAGCAAACTGGTTCTGAATTATTAAGCAACATTTTAGATGCATTTAAATAACCTTAAGTGACTTAACTGCCACCTGATCCTAAGCTGTGGCTCAGAAAAATAAAATGTGAAATACTGTAGAATTCTTGGCTTACCAAGGCTTCCAGATACAGTAAATAAAGAGCTTAAATCTCTAATACCATGTCTGCAGAAGGCATACTCTCAAATACATAACTAATGCTCTACCTCAAGGAGAAATCAGCAGCAGAAACTATATGTAATTTTGATTTTTCATGAGAAATTAATAAATTCAATTTTTCAAATATAGCTTTTAAAAGGAGAAATCATGCCTGGCCCTCCCTTCCTGAGAGATACCATAAAACATTCACAAACATACTAACTCTAGTGGGGTGGCTGAAGCCCAGTTTGGGTAAATTTCTGCACATTCCTCTCACAGTTTCAGCTAGACCTGGTCCACTTCAGCTTCTTGCCTAAGTGGGGTGAAATGCCCACCCTGTAAGATGTTAAGGGTTTTAGGAAGACTTGTGCACATCACCAGCACCGAAGTACATGAGGAACTGATCATCTGGATGTCTCCAAGGCACTGGGAGAAGGAGGATCTTGCAGCTGGGAGATCAAGAGAACTGCCAAAGTCAGAGTTTGGGAAGGCTTTTAAGAGAAAGGGACTTACACACTGAACTAGACTGAGCACACCAATATACATAGAGTAAGCTCTTTTTGTTATAGTTAAATGTGATTTCTGGAAGAAAGGGAACTATAACTGTGAAACCAGCAATCACATTTAACAGTGCACACATTTGCTCCCACAAAGCCTTTGCAGGTGTATTTAAGAACAATGCCAAGAAATACAACACAGCTTTTCACTCCCAAAGATGTGCTTGCCAATGTTTCCAGAGTCTGAGGCACGAGTTCCCTGCAGCCCCAGGCTCACATTTGTGATACACACTGTGGGTACAAGATGTGGTGCTGAGGTACTGAGACAGGAGCTGGTTAATATCTAATTTCAGCACGGGTAGAAAGAACAACACAGTCACTGACAAAGACCCAATAACAAGTCCCTGCATGTGCTTAACTGCTTTGGAATGTCACTGCTGCTTTAAAATCTACAAGTAGTGTCTGGAAAAGGTTAATCTGTGTATTTACTCATGTGTAGAAGTTTGTATTTACAGTAGGGTTATGATACCAACTTTAAGTTAGCTGAGGATATCTGTGTAAGCAACTGGAACATAGGACTAAGAACTAATGAATTTTTATTTACGAAAGATGTAAAAATACTTCAACAACACTGTACCAGAATTGATGGCTTTGAAAAGCAGGTAAAAATGCTCTAACAAGTTTATCACAAGAAAATGTTGATTTGGTTGAAGATAATCCCCTTGTTTTGACAAGACAGAAACGCTTTTGGGGGTGTGTATGTTATTGTAAAGCAGATTAGGACGGAAAAAAACCATAAACCAACTTCAGAAGAGATGTTTTCATCTTACTGCAGGTAATTCTGATACTTTTAAACATTTTTTCAAAAATGCTATGTATAGTTTAAATAAAGTAATTTTAAATGCTCTTGTTTTCTGGAGCATAAGCATGTAAAGTATTCTGTCCCTGTAGCACAAATTTCTATTCCTGTTTGTAACACATGATACAGTAGAAGGGTCTGGATAACTTACAGTGTATTTTTAAGAGACTACAGACCACAAAGCCCAAGGCAATGAATATGTACTTTGACTCTACTTCCAAGCCATTCAACAATGCCTTATTTTTATTTTTTTTTAATCTGTCTGTGGAGTTGCACAGTTCCAACTTTCCAAACCTGGGGAACATGACAGATGTCATTTACAGTTCTCAGTGGTTAGCAAACCCCCAGGGAATATTTTTTTGTGTGTCGTAGCTCTGGTGGTCACAATGGCAATGGGATTCATACATGGCTGAGTCAATCAGCATGAATCATTTATGTGACTCCTCATACATGGCATTATTATTGGAATCACAGAAAAAGGATGACAGGGTCTTTGCTTCCCATGCAACAGACCAACAGCTCCAGACCCTGCCATTAAATTCTCCTTTCTTTGCCTCAGCCTCTTCTCCACACGTTTCACAACTGTATTGATAATACCAGCCTGTTCTAATTTGGTGGTATTTTTTTCTTTTCTATTCCTTTTTAGATTTCATCTTATGTGATTCACCTGATACGTTTTTGAGGTTTTTTTACAGATGACTAACATTCATAATGATGATGGTGTGAATAAGTACAGAAACAGCCAGTGTAAAGTGAAAAACAAATGTAAAAAGTTAGGAGTAATATACCTGTAGGTTAATCACATATTAAATATGTATTACATTAAAAATAAGTTGCAGGTGGGGAGGCATGACTTGCAAAGTATTTAAAACACACTTGTTTAAACTGCAAAACACTGTTTTTCTTCTGTCAAGTACACAGAATGATCAGTAATCCTGGAAACACAGGTGACTTCTAGTCTTTGGTTCCACTGGAAATGATACTGCATGCTTAAGGAGTAAAGTTATTTAGTGATTAATGAGATTCCTTAATAGCTGCTTTTCAGTCTGACTGATTAGGATTCCCAATACAGGACAAGGTGGAAGAAGAGCTGCAAGCACTGAAGTTCTGTTCACAGTTGTGCCAAAACTGGGTCAGAAATCACATCCACTCACAAGGTTCTATGCTTGCTAAGGATGAGCTGCTTCTCCTTTGGAGCACTTGCAAATAAGATGATAAAGCAAGAGGTATCTGTTACAAACTGCTGTAAACATGTCAATCAGAGCCTCATTCCTTGTGAACTTCCCCCAGGGGCAGTGATAGGAAACAAAATGGAAAACGAATCTAAATTACTGAACTCCTTTGGTGAAAAATGGCCTAACCAGTCGTCTGGAGATGCCTCCAGCAAACAAGACCCCAACTGGTCCAGAGCTGCCCCACTCCTCTGCAGTGCTGAGGCAGCATGGACAAAAAGCTCTGAACTTCACCTACCCCTGCTTGGCTGTCCTGCCATCTCTGCAGTGCCCATTCCCGATTTATACAGGGCCTCTGCACAGTTGGATCCACTGACTTTCACCTTTGCTCCAGCAATGACTAAATAAGAAATGAAAGCAAATTTGTGCAGAAAACACAGAGGTGTATTTTCAAAGAAACTTAGTAGCCAGCACAGAAATTATCTGTTGATTTATCAACAGAATTTAATTGGCTTTTGTAAGCACTGAGCAGTATTGATTCTGAAAATCAGCCACAGCAGGTATATCATTACAATTTCAAGGTGGGAGATGTAAGTGATTATCTACTGGTATTATGTAACAGGTGGATCAAATATTTATTAGGATGTACTTAATAGTTCATAACTGGGTACCATCTGATGCTGAGTCTTATTTATAACATAAAGTTACATCAAAATGGCAAAACCAGAGAGATTAGAAGTACCAGCCCATAATAGATCTAAACAATGAACTACCAGCAGTGTTGATGGAGCTTCCTTTAAAACAGGACGTGAGCGATGCTGGCTCAGCACGTTAAAGTTTTCATTGAATGTGGACCACGACTTCTTTCAGAAATGTAGGATTTTTTACAAGGGCACTGGAGGCAGGTTTCACACAGCTCTGTATGTAACATCTAACAGCACTGGTCAGCCAGCATCTGGCTTAGAGCTTGGCAGCACTCCAACCTACCCAGGCACACCTTTTACCTTCTACGCTATAACACCCCAGCCCATCTAACCCACAGGAGCAAGAAGCAGAGGTATTTATTCCTGAAAGGCAGATTTACTCACATCTCTCCTCGGAAAGGTGCCCAGCAGCTTGTACTCCTCCCAAGGATACCCCTTGGAAGCTACAAAATCAAAGACAACCTGCAGCTTGCTGCTGGCCAGGAAACGCCGCTCGAAGAATTCTCCGCTGGGCGTCCGGATGCGGAGTTTGCTGACAGACTCAGTGCTCTCCTCCTTCGGCTCGGGGGGCAAAGACTGCTCCAGAGAGAGCCTGATGGCCTGGGGAAGCAAAAACAACCATTTTAGGCTGCAATGCCAGCAACAGAAGAAAAGGACAGAAAGGTTTTCTTTTTATTTCTTCTAGAACTTCAAGGTGTGTCGCCATGCTCCAGAGCCTTTATATCTCAATGACAAAATAATTTTTATTCAGTCCTTAATAACAGCCCACCAGACAACTAATTAAAATAAATCCTTCTTTATAACACATATTATTAGGTCTACAGTTAATGCACGATGGGATACGTAATTTAATCATTTGGCAGAAAGCCTTGGAAAAAAAAATTGAATGAGAGAATAATTGTCAAGTGGCCAATTGCTTCCTTAAAGGGTATAAATTAAAAGGCAGTAAAAGTATTTCTTTAAAAGCACTTGTCAAATTGCCTTCCTCTTGCAAAGGGTAATTGAGCATTTGCAGTAGACTGGACCCTTAATGGTAGTTCAGAGTGAAAAGAAATATATGCAAGAAATTTACTATGAATAAACTGAAACACTGTTAAAAGATGCAACTAAAAATGCCATGAACGTACATTAGATACAGAGAGTACATATAAAAGTAGGAATAGCTAAAGAAGGAAACTGGAGAACAGGAATGGGAGCTTGAAGATTTAAAGTAAGTTGTTGTTTTAATTATTATTATTATTTGCAAGAAGATGGTTCCAAGTACAGGTGAGCACATTTTCTGCAACAACCTGCAAGACATCAGCCCTCAAATTGCAATGACATTACATATCTGAAAATGTGTATGACTGTCTTCCTGCTAACATTGCTGATGTCAAGATTGTAAGGGCAGGACCCAGTTCTGTGTTTTATGTCCTCTCTCTCTCTGGGAGCTGCTACAGCACCAATCCCTTGATTAGAATTTTTTTTCTTATAAAATTCATGTCTAACATTAGACTGCTGAATGAGGTGGGCTTGATTTTCAAGGGCATTTTTGGTACTCATGGGCAGCATCAGCATCTGTCAAAAATTTGATCAAACTCAGAAGCAACTCCACTACAATATCACCTCACTTCAGGTAGAATGGAAGAAGCAGCACAAACACACTTCTTGCCCCAAAATGTGCCTGAAAAACAATTCTTCAAACCGAAGAGGCAGTCAGGCAGGGATTTACCCACTTTCAAGGAACTTTCAGGATACACAGTTGCTATTTGTGCCTTTGAAAACCTCCCCAAGGTCATGTAGCAACAGAAACTGATGGAGGGTGGTTACATTTCAAAGAAAAGACTGGGCAGAAGCAGGATTAGGAAGGCTTTTAAATAGTCTACTTCTTACACACGCACCTCTGAGCAAATTATATCTTAGTATAAATATTTATACATAGAACTTGAGTTCATTTTTGCTCATCTACTATGAGATTATATTTTAAATAGAATCTATTTTAATTTTCTCCCTCTCCATTCTCAACCACCTGCTTACTATCTTGCTGTTTTGACATTTCCCCACACAGTATAACAACAGATGCTACATTATTTACTGAACTCAATCAATTATATTATAGAAAAATAAACAACAGTAGCTCATTAGAGCTCCTTCCTTTGTGCAGAGTGTGTTGCTCCCCAAAGTAACCACTCTCCAATGCTCCAACATAAAATGGCAATTTACAATGGATATTCTGTACCAGCAAACCAAGTCAGAAAACAATGACATGATGGATCACATTAAAAACTCTTGGAACTGAACAAGCAATTTCAGTTTGTTGATAAAAAGATGTTCAGTATGTGAAGAGCTCAACAGTCAGATTTTAAAATACAAACTGAACATAAAGTCACTTCTGTAAGTAAACACTGTTGCAGAACAATTCAGTCCAAGTAATCTGTATACTTGAAAATGGGGAGTGTTAGTAAACATTATTGTTAAAATCCCTTTTGTTCTACTAAGCAAACAGATCCTATTATTTTCACTACTGCACTCTGCATTAAAACAGGGAAGCCCAGGTATATTTTGATAACATGGGCCAGTCTTGCAGCCTTTGCATAAGAAAATAATTTCCAAAAGGCCAAGGTATCAGAAAAGGTTCAGGAGCAGATATAATGAAGCAGAAATAATTATTGTTTCTATGCATGCCAAACTATTTAGAAAAGAAAAACATATTTCCTGCTTGAGCCTGAGTGTGAGCTGATTGTGAGCCTGCTCCTGCTACAGTAGATTTGTGTTTGACTGCTATGAACCTCAGAGAATTCCCATCTCACAACTAGTCTAGACCCTGCAAGAGGCTGCAGGAGCCATCTCTGAGAGCCACTGGGACCCTCAGCACTTACAAAATTGAGAGAATCTACAAAATAAGTCTGAGGAACAGTACTTTTCACAGCACAGGGTTTCTGTTTTCTTACAGAGGCCTAGAGACATAAGGTACTTGTTTAAACACCATTTTCCTTCTAAGGAAGATTCTGCAGAAGACTGTTCAGAAATGTTTTAAAGTACCAAAAATCCAAATTTCAAGATTCTGGATTTATTTTTTTTTTTTAAGATTGATAAGTGCATTGTCTCCCAAATTAAATTTGGTAACTTGTTTGATCAGAATTATAAGTAGGTTTTGTGCTACTTCCTGGAAAAAATGAAAAGGCTCTATGTTTTTAAAAGGACTGCAGAAAACAGGTTAGAGCTTCCCAAAGATTCCAGCATTTATGGAACTCATTTCACAGATCTCCTGTGAGCAGGCCTATCTAATATCTGGCTGTGTTTGAGGCCCAGATGATAAAACAGAAAAGCTATTAAACAGTGGATGAAAATGATTTAGCTGCACTTTGTTTCCCAGATATATAGTAAGAAATCAATAATAATAAAAAAAATTGATCACATAAAAAGTATACTTTGATTTGAAGTCACAATGTGTGTTGAATGACAGTTTCAGTGCTCATAAGCTTCATGAATTCAAAAAGTTGTCAGAAAAGGTAGAACATCTCACCTCACGTTCTTCCTCCTGTTCTTTCCGGATTTGTTCCAAGCGAAACTGCTCTGCCATTTCTCTCTCTTGTGCTTCTCTCTAACAAACACAAAAGGCAATCAATCCCACATAAATATGTGATAAATACAAATGCAAAGAAATCTCTTAACGTTTCTGTAAAAATTAATGTAAGAGACAGGATATTTACTGAGTGATCTTTTCCTGCCATTCCTTTCCCAAATTCTACTATTAAATGAAGCCAGGATGGGTTTGGCTAAAAGATGTATAGTCTAATGTTCAGAGCACAAGTGAAGGCAGGCAGTCCTCTGCACCACAGAGCATTCCCAAATTCCAGAGGGTTCCCATCCCAATGGTCACATCCCATGGAGTCTCTCTCCCAGCACCCACCTTGGCTCTGTCAGCCTCCAGCGAGATGCGGTACGCTTCATCCTGCTCTCTTTTCACATTTTCTCTGGCTTCACGCTCATCCTAAAGGGAAAAAAAAAAAAGAAGAAAACCAAAAAAAACCCCTCAGCAAACAGTGGACCAGTATGACAAATAACTTTATGTTCACCAGTACTCTTTAATCTCAGTGACTTCAACATCACCCAATTATCGCCACGAGAAACACATTCAGAGATGCCTCAAGGGTGACTGTGGCTTTAGAAATCCTGACTACCTGAAGCTATGATTCAGTTGCCAGGTAAAGGGAATGGCGTGTCCAAGCCCTGGCCTGAGGGCTGGATGAGGCACCCAGGCTCTGCACTGAGAGCCACGGCAGACACAGAGACCCAGGGAGGGGCAGCCTCCAGGAGAGGGGTCACTGCAGGGGAGTATGGGCTGGAGCTGGGGGAGATTTCCCTCCTGCACCCAACAGCTTGGATGGTTTTGTAACAGGGAAGTGTGGTTTAGATGCTGAGGCTGGATTTTCATTGGCTCTCTCCTCAGATTGACAGTGGGTAATGGCTGGTCCTGAGATAGAAAGCCCAATCCCAGGTCCTTCCTGGTTCAAAAACCCCTCAGCAGGGTCCATCCAGGGTCACGACTATCAAACATCATCCAGAAGCCCCCATTCAGAGTGTTGAGTATTCTACAGAAATGGGAAAGTAGCAGGTCCTGCTCTGAAGTGTCTCAAATGGACAGAGGCAGGCAAGCAAGGAACAGGAGGTTACTGTGCCAGCAAAAATTACCTTATCAACAATCACAGCACAAAAAAATAAAGGTTTACTAAAAACACATGAATGACAAAGCGAGGCATCATCCACACAGTGGAGGATCAAAGAGTGGATATCCCCAAAAGCTGGAATAACTGCACTGGGGTGATGTCAAATAAAGCTAAGTGTACAATCAATAGCTTCATACTCTGCCTCTGAAGCAGAGACAGTGGCTGCTCCCCTGTGCTTACTCCTCTTACATCTCATAATCCCTCCAGAGTCCTGCAGAGGCTGCACTGGTCCCTACAAAAATCAATAGGATTTAGTTGTGAGACTGGTGGTGGGCTCAGCAGGGTCTCCCCTGCAGTTACCAGTAACAGCACTTGCACTAGGGCAATCTGTCCCCTGTGTTTCACAGAAATTAAAGTCTACTACCTAGTGATTCTTGAAGAATTATGTTAATCTTCCCATTCAGCTGCAACGTTTATTCCACATAAAAGAATCATTTTGCTAAGTGATCAATTTTCTCCTCAAAACATCATTATTTGGCAAAAACTCAATTCTGAATGGGAGGAGGTCATGCTAACTGTAATTATGACAACATACAAACATGCCACAAGAGGAAAGGACAAACTTCAGGGAAAACTATATGACTTCCAGTTGGAAAATAGTGAGATCTTTTCAGAGGAAATCCTTCTTCCTTACAGAAACAGGACCCAAAGTTATTCTACAATCAGTGTGTCCTGAATTTCATTCCAAGATTTAGAAACCATAACTGTTCAGCAGAGCCAAAACACGAGTAGAAGTAATTCTTGCAAAATGCAAAAAAGGACAATAACCACCAAATAACCCTTCCCCCTCCTGGCTACTCTGGACATTGTTAAGTTTTAGGTACTCTGCTCATGGAACTTGAACCTGATAGCAAAAACTACCCTACGTGAATATTCCATTTCTGAGAAGAGGGGGAATTGAAATAATTATCCCGCTCCCATTTTTGTGTTTTCCAAATATGAGGAAAGCTTGTTGAATACACAGAGGTTTTCCCAATTCTAAAATATGGAATGTAACAGTAAAGAAAAAGAAATTGTGCTATCTATACTGAGACTTTTCCTAAAGATACTGAAAAGTTATCTTAGAATAGTGAGAACCAAAACAACCTTTCCAAATCAGCTCCCTAAAGGAAGATGACTTCAGGTAATCTGCCAGAGGAAAAGCCTTTAAAAAGTATTTAGAATTATTTCAGAGAGAACCTATTCAACTTCCAATGTTTTTCAACTCCGTGTATGACACCTAACTTCACACTCTGAATTTCAAAGGTCACACAAGTCCCGTAATGCCCAAAAGAACTCTGAAAGATTAGATACAACTATTGCAAATACAGGCTCTTCTCTCCATCAAAGATTGCTAGCAATTAAGCTAGAGTTAGTGCAGATTATAAAAAATTGAAATTAAAAAAACCCTGATGCTATAGGTTCTACAACTAGAACTGAACGTGAATTCCAGGCATTAAAAGAAGTTAAAATTCTTTCTTCCCTCTTCACTGCAGTTATCATCATCACAGAAGTGGATTATGAAAAAGATGTCAGGAATTTGAAGAATTACCACGCATGACTGCCTGGTCCTCATAGAAATATGTGAGTCACATCTAAAAGTAAATGACCATGCCACTGAGCCCTACACCTCACTGAAATAATACTGTTCTCACTGAAACAGACCTTAAAAACAAAGCTGGAATCCAGAGTTCTTTGGGTAAGCAGCAGATGTAATCCCATGAAATGTCTCTTTGTACCTACTTCTGTGCTAATACTTCTGTTTGTTAATACTGCTCACACTTGACAGGAACCACCTCCTCCACAGAGTTTACAGCTAAATTGTGGTATTGTTTGTTTCAGAGTTACACCTTGGACAAATTTTAAACATTAGATGAAGCAGTTCTTCCTTTTGTAATGCAGTTTCTTATTTTAGTCATCTCTTCCTCTAGAGAAGAATGAGGATGCCTCAAGTTCACCAGAAAGCAACAAAAGAAAACTCCCAGTAGTGACAGGAAAAGTGGAAGAAAATATTTTGCAGAGAATCTTCCACTGTACTAACAAAGAACACATGAACAATAGACATGCCACTAATAATTAATATAAAAAAATTCAGAAGTAGTATCCATCAGTAAGTTTTGAGGCAGCTGACAACTTTCCTGTTAGACCCTACATAAATTGCAGTATTGACTGAACATCACTAAATGCATCTCCACAGTGCTTTGGCAATGAAGGCAGAACTGGCACCTTCCTTTTTCACAAAATCAAAGTATAAACACACATGGCTTATCCTGGGTCATTTTAAAAGCCTTCATCAGAGACAGGGGTTATACAGCATTTGTGAATTCCACAGCAGTGACTGAAGGCTAGTGTGGATGTAAACCATCCACATCCCAGGGGTTTTGGGCTTGAGACAAGGGAACAACTCTCCTTTGCACCTAAAAAGGGGAAAAGTCTCAGATTTCTGCTTTCCCATTTTGACAATGAGATAACAGGAGGATGTTCATTCAAAGGAAGGTTGCAAACCTGAAAAAATTTGCTTTTATTAACAGAATGTATTCTTTAGCTATTACTTTTCTTTGATATTCTGTTTCTTAGAGATGCAGTCAACACAAAAATAGCAAACACTTATGAGATAGCTACAACTGACCAGAGAAAACCTTCTCTGGAGTAATATTCAGTGCATCAAGACTAAGAAAAACTGACAGATAAGATTAAGAAGAAATTCAGGATAACTCTCTCAAATAATTATTTCCCAAACCATTTATTCAAGTTAATCCTGAAATCTCTAGTGACAGGCATTTTCAGATGCAGGATGACAGACCAAGAGGGGTTCTTGATTGAATTTAGGACTGCAGATTCTACAAGTTAAAATTATTCAGCTTTTTGAATAGGATGTTTTGCTAGAAAAGTCAGCATTGGCCCTTCTGGGCTTTTTTTTTCTATTTATTATAGTCATTTCTGAAGGTAGGATTTAATGATTTAACTCCAGGAACCAGCTCTGCACCTGATTTGTCTCAGAGAGCTGTGTTGTATTACTCCCCATTGCCCTTTGGGAACAGTTTTACTGTGAAGTAAAACCAGGTGAGACAGAACTTGAGAAGATAACCAGGAGCAGAAGACATTTTTCAGAGCACCAGTGAGTAAAGGGCTATTACAAGAAAGAAAGAAAAAAAGTCTATTTACAAATGTTGAATGCCTATCTGAAAGACAGTTCATTTCACTGAACCACTCCTGAAATTAAAATCTGCAAATGCTTAAGGCTATTCACAGGAGCGTTAAAGAGAAACACCCCTTTGTCCAAACAAACCAGTGCAAGAAAGGCATTAATTTGACTCACTAAGATGACAGACTTGCACATTGTATAACTTAAACATACGTGATGGGGAATATATGGAGAGAAAAAGTGTACACAGAGTGTGTTGGGTGTATGGGAACAACAAGGACAAAGCAAATGGACATTTTAGTGGTGGCAGAACCATGGGAGGAGGCAGGATGGGGCAGGGTGAGGGGCAGAACAGCACAGAACCACCACAGGATCCTGCCTGTCCACAACTGAAGGCTGAAAGCTCAGTTCCAGATACTGATTTTTTTTAACTCAAGTGACAAGAAAAAAACCAAACTCAAAACCTTGAAGGAATCCTGCAGTGCCTTTCCTTGGGAAATGAGCCAGCCAGTCCTGACACATCTGCCCAGCTGGGCTGAATATTCAGTGACTGGAGTCATCAACACATATAGCCTGAAAGTCACAGGGACTAAAGACATTTTATCTCCCTTCTTACTTTCCTCTGCCATTGCCTTGCACTTTGCCAAAGCTCTAACCATGCCCTAAAGTCTTGAAGGCAGCTCTTGCACCAGCAGGGTGTGTGTGGCCTAGTGCTCAATGGGAAGCCCCATGATAGTTTGGGCTGCTATCCTATTACAAACACAAAACTGGAAAATTTAATCAAATAAATTTTGATTACTGTAGTTATATTATTATTATTAGTTATAACTAGCAATAATTAGTAAATTATTTTTGAGGGGTTAAATCCCAATCATCACGAGATGGCTGTCATCACCATAATGCTTTTGTGCTTTGGAATTTAATGAATTTCATGGATTCTCATCATCTCTTGTGCAAATACTGTACACCATGATACACACGACAGTGTTAGATGGAACACGGATTATCCAAGGTATTCAGATGCCTGATTTCTACTGATTTACATGTGAGCTTCAGCCCCCAGCAGAAATTACAGAGGTCTCCAGCAGAGCTGATGGAAGCACTTCCCTTACATTTGACTGCAGTGAGGCAGAAAAGGAGGAAGAGACATGGTGGTACCAGGCTCCTCACTGCACAATTGTGAGAACAACACTTGGCCACTAAAGCCCCGAAGTGCTGTGGCAGGGAAAAGAGAAAAAAGAATTTATGGTGCCATTTTTGAGTTTTGGTTTTCCCTCACATGTTTTTTAAATCCCCAGATTAAATCTCCAGATATTGGTGAGGAAGGACCTATGTTTTCCTCATCCTGTAGAAGTATCTAGGAAGGAGAGATGTCACCCAAAACCAGAGGGCAAAGATGGTGACTCTGTCAGCCTACATTTTTCTACAGCTTATCTTCAGTCAGTCTGTTTACAGCAGCTTTTTCAGTTTGAAAATTCTTAAGTGTCTCTCTTTTACTTTAAAGACCAGTGTGATGGCAGACATAGTTTAAAGTGAATGAAATGTTTTCATTAGTATTTGTAAAAATAAGAAGGTCTCTGAAGCAACTGTGGGTATTAAAATTCCACCTTGAAGTCTAATCCGAGAGCAGGAGTGCCAGTATTGCATAATGACAAAAATAAACACGACCAGAGACCTACTGTTACTTAAATGTGGACAAGTTGGACCAGCTGTGTAACAGTCAATGCTTCTACAGTAATAAATGTTGACAGCAAAAATAAAAAATGCATTACTGAGGCATCATCAAATGAGCCCTGTCATTACATGGAAACTCCGCCCTGTATAAGCTTGTCAAAAAGTGTTACTGTAATCCTTTGAGAAGCCTCCTCCTGGGGCAATGGAGAAAAAATGTTGAGGATGGGCCCAGAACAGGTGTGTTGTGCTGTAATGCCAGGACTTAATCACAGATCTCTTCACATTAATCTCACAAAGGAACTAACTTGGATCTACTCAGGCCCATCACGCCACACTGAGATGATTATTTAACTATCCAATTAAAGCAAGCAAGCTCACAGGCTGTTTAAAAATGGACATTCCAGGGCGTACAGTATTTTACAACTATTATTTGTTTTCCTAAGCCCAGCACCAGGCACTGACACTTAGGAGGAACTGATACTCAAGAGGAACTGATACTACTCACTCTTTTCAAAGTCAGTGCCTGAAAAATCTCAGTGCACACCTTGATCAACAGTGGCAGAGGCTGGTTATCCCTGCCCTGAGATACCCCTTCTTGCTTACAGGAGAAACTCCTTAATGACATTTATTGCCCCTCTGCAAAAACCCCCAAGCCCCACTGCCTGAGCAGTAGCTGAGGTGTCAATTCTTGTAGTGGCAACCAGGGGACGAAACATGGTCAGAAAAAGAAAATATGTCCATCAGGTACATGAAATCATCAGTGCAGCTGCAGAATAACTCTGCATACACAGCATGAGGTTGGACTTCAGCCCCCAGCCCTGACTGCACTGGGAAGGGTGGGACTGTATCCAGGCCAAGAGGCCTTGCTGGTGATGGTCACTGAACCCACCACTGAATTGTCCATTGGCCACCTCTTATCAGAAGAGCCATGTGAGTACATCAGTGTGCTGTTCATCCAATATTGCTGTTTGTGGCTTGTTCTTACAGCAATTTTAGGAGCAAAGTTATAGAAACAGACAGCAGGACACCTAGACTGTGTATCTACAATGGCACATCAACAGCAACATCCAGAAGAGGCAGGAGGTTTCCAAAATGTCATCTGGTCAACACAGCAGTTCATGATTGACCCAGAACCCTGGAGAAGCAGGGAAAAGACAGCAGGTTGATCTTCTTTTAAGAAAGCTTAGGAGAGAAAATGGGTGCAGAAGGTGCACACCAGGACAGGCATGTTGGGTTACTATGAGTACACACGTGCATCCCAATGTTTCTATGTAAGAAAATGCTTAATGGAGTGCAATTCACAAATCTAAGAATGAAATCCAACTGCTAGTGAAGTGATGGCAATTTAGCACTTGACAATAAAAAAATATGCAATAGATTTATCCATTAAAGTGTTATGAGGCTAAACTGGTAAATTTTATGAATACATGGATACAAAAGCACAGGATTTAGCTAAACATACTGTTATTACCACCATATAATGAGGTGGCTCATGTCACTCAGGTGATACTGTTGGTGATATTTTTCTGAGCATCACACCTACAACCACAGCAGACGCTCAGTGACATCAGCCAACATCAGCTGAACACCTGGAGCAGCAGCTGGAGTGGTACCAGTCCTCCTGTACCCAAATAACCATCAGAGGGCACTGCAAAACACGCTGTGCCAGACAGGATTATGCAATGGCTGTGCTGGAAGCTTTCATGTGCACAAGAATTTCAGCTGCATAAACTCACTCATTACTGACTTCATGCTGTCATTTACAAATGTTTCCAGTTCTGATTCTCCCTCACACACACTTCTGTTTACAGCAACGCTACATTGATGACTTCTCTTTTTAAAGCACAAAGGAATTTTCTGCTTATCTTCTTGTGGTTTTACAGTGACTTATTGTTGCTATTAAGAAAACAGTAACAGAAACCGGACTCTGTATCCTGTTTGCTATTGTAATATTTGGGAAAAAATTGCACCAACTGCAGTAAGATCTTAAAAAAGAAAAGGTGTTGATGTATGAACACTTGAAGTTGTCAAGTACAAGGCTTACAAGAAAGCTACACATTATGTAGCAAACCACAAAAAGGCAATATTTTGTTTTCAGGCTGAAGCCCTCTATTGAGTACAGACTGCATGTCAAATACTTCCTCTCTGGAACAATAATTTCATAAAGCAATGTTATTTTTGTTTTTAAATTTCCTGCTTCAAAGGCAAAAGTGTCTGAGATCACCTTTTCAGTGTGCTTGTAATGAGTGGAGCCAAAGTGTAAGTAAATATTCTATTTGTGTATAGAACCCATAGTATCTGGAAAGCTGCCCCCAAAGTTTATGAAATTTTCCATCAGTTTTCTGAATGTCAAAGTGTGTTAGAAAATGTTCCTGTGGGGGAAGAAATGTCACCGTTGCTCTCAGTGACAGAAAAACAACAGACTACAGAAGACTTGGACAAAGGTAGATTTTGGAGAAATGTATAAAAATTAATCTTCCATTCTCCCTATGCAGGTGGAGCACTTGGGGAAAGAAGCCAGGAGATAACAAACCCACCTAGGGACAGGACTGTCATGTCACTGCTCTTGGCCATCCAGGGAAGGATGGAGAGTGGCCCAGGACAGGAGCCAGCTCCTGGTTCTGTGTCCACTCTGGTGTCCTGATGCAATCCTATCACTTCTAGTTTCTTCTCCTATCCTTTGTTTGCTTTTATCTCTCTGCCTTTATATGCTTTTGTTTCCCTCAGTTTTCTTCCTTTTTATCAGCTTTTACAGATTTTAATTCTGAACCTCTCCTGGAGCTCATCTGTGATGTAAATTTTACCTCCTTACTAAAGCATTAAAAAAACTCCCATACCCAACACACTCCTGTTAAAATGCAATAAAAATTCAGTTATATCGTGCCTTGGATTTTTGTTGTAATCCTCATATTTAAATTTGTGTTCAGTATTAACAAAATTAAAGTCAATTTCTTTACCAATGAATTACAGGTAGCATAAATAAAGAAGAAAAATTGAATGACAGATATTGTGCAGATACTGTGCCTTCATCTTACAGTCAGTAAATCTTGTACTAATGAGATACAAGATTTAAATGTGAAGAATGTGTTTAGTGAATTATTGTCAATCAATGTCTATACAACAGGATAAGAATAATCTTGAATGGCAACACACCTATTATTATAAATTCCTAAGTACTTCATTACTTCAAAATGTCACTCTCAATTTATAGAGTAACAGATAAAGATCTTTCAGCTGTGTAACTCACTGTGTCTGCTTCTGTAATTGAAACACTGGTTTTGAGAAGTCTTGTCATCATTTATGCATTCTGCATCACTCTGAATGGTGGTTCAGTACTGGTGTAGTGGTTAAAGTTGGGTTCAGTCTCCTTTTAAATGAACACAGTTAAGATACATTAATCTATTCTTGTTTTCTACCTATGAGTTGGAGCTGGTCAGTGGGACAAATCTGGTCATTTTCCTTGCATGAGCATATTAAGCTCTATAATATCACTATATTGTAAACAGCCACTGGTGACTAATGTTCAGAGAAAGGAAAGAAACTGAAAATGACAAGACAAAAAAGGAGGAGTTGTTTTGAGAGACCCAAATATACAAAGGAGACTTTACCTTTTTAATTCTGACAATGGAAGAGACACTAAAACACATCATGCCCAACTCCACTGGCTAAAGAAATACCTGGTTAATTTACAGCCCCAGTGACTACTGGAAACCAGGAGGTATCTGCAGCAACTTTCAGTGCTCACCTCATCCTTTATGTCTTCCTGCTGCTGGGCACTGAAGATCTCCATTGCAGCCATCAGCCTCATCATTAGCTCATCCACTGTTGTGTTACCTAGCAACAAAGGAAGATAGCTGAACTTCATTTCATTAAAGTTATTAAACAAAAAAGAAGTCATTTTAAAATTAATCCATAAGAAATAGCCAACTTTAAAAAAAAAGATAAGAGAAGAAAATGCAAATATCTCAGCAGAATACTTTCAGTTCACCCTTTTTACTGAAAACTGAAAATTATTTTTACAAAGGTTGATCACAGGTTAAAATTTAAGGTGGTGCAATTCTGAACAATTGCTTTCGTGCTTGCATAAATTAACTCTATTTTGGCTTTTAGTCACTGATGTTAAAGGAAAGCAGTACATCTGGGATTCTCTTATGTGAAATTGATTTTACAGTTTTAGAATTCCCAGGGAGACCAAAGCAACTGCTCCATAAGGCAACAAAAGGTAGGATGTTGGCAGCAGCATCCAAGTGGATTGGTTTAAAAAAATGGAAAAGCCCAGAATACAATGATTGAATAGACGTGTGTGCACATTTTATTTGGGTATAACTAGTAATAAAATTTCAAATACTATACTTTCTTCAGTCTATTTACTTCTCAAAAAACTTGCAAAGCTAATGAAGTAGAAAAGTATGTCATCCATGTGTGTATCATGAAATAGAAGACATACAAAACAGATAGGAACACAGATACCGCCTCATGTGGTCCTTCAAGCATGCCCCCAGTCTTCAAAAAGACTGAGATTACTTTCATTTCCTACAAAGATGCATTCTTTGGTTTCTCTTTCTAAACTGAAGACTAGAATACCCATTAAAGCCACTTGTCATAGTAGTTAAAAGGTCTTAAGACCATGAGAAATAGTCAAAAAACTATAAAGTCTTAACATCTGCCAGCCTAAACAGCTGTTGGACGCCAGCAGAACAAGTACCACTAAAGAAAACAAGACTGTCCCCATAGTTTCCAACCCCAGGACAAAAATAAAAATCAAAAGCAAACTTAGACAGTCTGCATTTCAATAAACTCCACTGGGGTCTTAGGTTTCTATATAGTTGTATCTCTTCTGTCAACATGCCTTGTCACCCAGCCCTGAAAGGCCCTCATTGTTCCCATTTCTAACATTTGCTACCTTAGCAGAAAATGTTATCCCACATGCTACAACACACAGGACTTCAGAGACTACCATTCATTGGGGCAGCATTGTTAAAAGATACCAATGTCCCCACTCCTGGGAAAATAACAAGCAGAGATTGCTTGATTTTTTGTTAAAGGACAAATTTAAGTAAGGCTACAATAGGTGATCATTTTAGTTTAGTGAAAAAGATTGCAGAGAATCTGACAAATCATTAAAACTTAATGCATGCAATTAAATAATCTGGATTATTTTGTAATGTAAAGCTGCATTATATTATGACTGAATTGCTGCTAAGGCAGTTAATTTAAGTCAGTAGCACCATTGACTTCAGTGGGATGGCAAAGGTGCAGAACTGTACTGCAGAGTCAGAAAACCAAGATATTTATAAGACTTTTTCTATGAAGTAAGTTTTATAAGTCATGGGCATTCATACCATGAATTAGTGTTGTGCTGTACCTTGCACTGAGGAGACAAAATCCATGCAAAAATTAACCATTTTCTCCACAGGAAGGAACACTATGGATTCCACAAGAAAATTATTAATCCCAGATGCAGAAAGAAACACTAATGCTTGTCTGCAAAAGGCAGCATTTCCTGAGGCTGAATTTCCTCAGGAAAACAAGGAGATTACAATACAGATTGCTAGATATAAGCAATAATAAAATGAGGACACAGTGTCATGAAGCAAACTTGTGGAGAAAGCAGAAGAAATAAGAGGCAGCCATTCTTTGATGTGCTCTAATTTGAAGAGTTACTGAGAACAGCAGTCAAAGGGCAACACTCCACATCTAAGTCATCTTGCTGTCAGTGAAATCAGAGGAATGGTTACACCACAAAGAACTGCTCATGTAAGCCAGAAAGCTTCATTTAGGTGAGATTATATTAGGAACTTAAATCCTGATCTGATGTGGGGGTCTCAAAGCTGCAGGCAGGTCTGAAACAGCAACTCATGTCCAAATACCAGCAACAGGAGCCCAGGTGTTAACAAGGAACTACACACAAAGAACCAAATGCATTCTGGCACAACACAAAAAGTGCAGCCAAAATCTTTTGGAAATCAGGAATGTATCTGGATATAAATTTGGAAAACTAAGTGAGGTTCTTTATTTAGGAAATTAAGCTTTTACTTTAAAGAAAAACTTAAACTATAATTCTACTGTGGTCATGGCAACTCCAAGCTCTAACACCATGCTAATTAATACATTTATGAGTAGTAGATAATTATACCCTGGCAACTTAAAAGTGTGTTTTGTGTAATAAATTCATATTCTGGACATCTTAAAAGAGAAACAGCAAAGATCTGTTGTAACAATTTCAATACTCACATAAGGAATACTTGGAATACAAAGTGAGAACTGTACCTTGTATTACATTCAACACTTCATTAGATGATCGTTTTCCCATAATGATAAGGAAAAGTGGAAACTGGTCTGTCTTCTGAGTTCGAATTGTTTGGGCTACAACACTGCCAAAATGTCTAGTGCACATCGTCAGAAACCTTGTGGGGGAAGAAAAATAGTTAACATTGTAGAGAAGCTTTTGAAATTCAGTTTAAAAAAATAATTATGCTAAATTCAGCAGTTTAACTGAGCTCTTTATCTCTTTTTATGACTAAATTATTACAATATTTACAACCATGATAAGGTCCAGGTTTTCTAAATTAAAACAATCAACAACTGCTTGAGAAAGTGATTTATTTGATGGAGAATTCCATTTCCTGTTACACTATGTGATGACTATAATTCAAAACTACCCCACAAAATAATCATGCTAAATCAATTGTTTAAAACGTCTAAAGAGAAACTAAGTAGAGCAACAATCTAATAAACATGGTCAAGTATAAAAATAGTAAATCTCATACAAAAATAATTTAATAATGAAAGCTCAAGAAATTGGTTTTATCAGTCACAGAATTAAAACATGGTACTTCAGATTTGTATTTTCTTTTGTACTAGTGCCCTGCCAGTGACATACTTAGCAGTGTGGTCTAAAAAACAATAATTCTAAGCTTTTGACCAAAAAAAGCTCTTAGATATTAGCATACAGAAGTCTAACATTAGTATTCTTAACACGATCTTGAATAAATGAAAAAACTGATAAAGCTTTTCTCTTCCATTAAAGGACTGTTTGAAATTAGCATTTCTTTCAAGAGAAAAGGGTAGCTTATGATATGTTTTCAGATCTGATGGTAAAAAGTAAATGTCATAATAATAATGAATTATGAAAGACCAAATGCAAATATAGAATGCTTTAATAAGATCCAATTTAATAAAGTCTGTAAAAATAATGGACTTTTAATAACACGGGTCACAAAAGGCAAAACAGTGGAAATTCTGAGGACTAGCCACTGGTACAGGCTTATTAATTCTTAATTATGTTCATGAAAGGCAACTTAAATCGTGTGTTTTCTTATGCCTTATGATAATATTTTAGGTAANCATTGGGCTTAATCAAGGCACCATAAGTACTGAAAAAAACCTCTCCTCAGAGAGAATTTATTTGTCTTTGGCTATAGTTGGATGGAAGGCGATGGGTGGGGGTGGCAAGCCACCATTTCAAAGCCATAAGTGTTACTCCTTGATTCTCTGTATTTTTCAACTTAAGAACAATCACACACAAAGAAGACATCAAAAAAGCTGAACAAACTCTGCTATATCAGAAACAGCGACATAGACACGGAACATCTGCTAAGGATAAAATAGTGTCTGCAAAGTCTGGACATGCAAACTCTTCAGATAAATAATGGTTTTTGATGTTTTCCTTTCAAGGTGGGAACAGGTAAGTGAAATGTTGGCCTCACAGAAATCAGTGGTGATGTTCCACAGCAAAATGACTTATGTGAGTTTAAGGTTTCACTCCTGGAAGCAATAAAGACAGTGGACAATTGAATTGAATTCCTGAGACTTGTGTATTAAAACTGTTTAACACTCTTCAACACACCACAGAAGAAAAGCACTCAAGCTTCAGGGAAAAACAAAATATTTAACTGGAGGTGAAGAAGTGCTGTAGAGAATAATGCTAGAAGGAACAAAACTAAAGAGACTCCTACAGTACTAGTTGTACTAGTCAAAGGTGTTGGTTGGTTTGGTTTTTTTAAAATCTATTTTGTATCTAGTCAACCAATAACTCAGCCCCAAAATATGCTTTTATAGGTATAGGTTTTGCATGGAGAGAATTCTGAATGAAGTTTCTAAGTATGTGAAGAAGATTTTATAACTTTTTTCTAGGAGACAGATTTTTATATGCAGGACTCCTGGCTAACTACATAGAACCTAACACTTTGGGGTCCTCTATAATCCAGGCTGGGACAGGTTTCAACTCCCTGGCTTCAGGAGATGACATGTTGTGCCAGGCTGATGTAAGGGCACACACACTTTTCTGGCTGAGAGGCAGCAGAACAGATGCCAGATGCCAACATCTCCCCTCATGGTGGGTTTTTTCTTCTTGGTGCCACTTCTTACAGCCACTGGTGCCATCTGTCCTGCTCTCACCAATCACTTCCCTTCCTGTGCTGCTGTCTCAATCTGCTCAGCTTGCTCATGTACCAGTGACAAGAGCAGCTCATGCCAGCTCTGGTGTGAATGCCACAGGCCTTCTTGGGGGAGGAATGAGAAACAACTCTTCTTCCCAGCACTTCCAACACTGCATCATCAATGTCCAGACCACAGGAGAGGCAGCTGTGATGAGAATGTTCCTGGGGGATGAAGGACCACCTGGTGGTTATCAGTGTGCACCCTCAAGACACACAAGAACATCTCACTGATAGCAAAACACATCCTTCCCTCTGGAACCAAGTGAGCCCTCGCTTGTCTGTTCAACTAAAAAGTAGTAAAGTCAACAAAAATGTGGAGGTGGTCACACAATGCAACACTGAATGGAGAGGCAGCAGCAATCTCCAAAACTGGCACTGTACAAGTTCTGTTCACCAGTGGCCACTCAGCTCCCAGAGCTGCTCTTTGCCAGGTCAGTGGCAATTAGTTTTAACACATCCCTTCATGTTATACTAGGTGGGTAGGAATTGAATTTTCATTAATGAATTTTTTTCCCCTCTTCTGCCTTACTGATTCTGTATTTGCAGACCCTTTTACTTTCAGAATCCTAAACAGAATTAAAGAAAAAACCCCTCCCCTCTGTGCTAACTTTTACTGTTAGAAGTGAGCAGGACCAAAACAACGTGGTGCAACAACCAGTATCTCATTCTCTACATCACTTATAAGAGATTTTCTCACTTTCATCTAAACAGAAGTGTGCCAGATCTCTCAGTGGCATCTCCAGAGCTGCCAAAAGCAGTGCCTGTGGAGTCCATCAAAGAGACAGATGTTCCTCCAGGGAAAACAGTTTTCCACAGCTCTGGATTACTGTGATCTCCAACCAACAGTGGAAATAGAGGAACACTGCCAGAAAGGGAGGGCAAACAGCACCCTACTAGTCCTTTTATTTTTAAATTACAAAGATATTCAAGGAGGGACAAGTAGGAGAAAGGCAAAAAAAAAAGTCCATTTTAAAAAATAATCTCAAAGGTTACAAGATTAAAGTTCATCAAGAAAAGTAACAATTCTGGCAGGCAGCATCTTTTCTTCCATGACTCAGTAGCAATGAAACCAGCAGTTACAGCTACAGAATAAACATGGACACTGATCATGGCTCGACAAATACAGAAACAAACTAAAAGAAAATTTACTAATTTATTGAAGTTTTTAAAATGTAGATTGAACAAGTATTAATGCACAGACACAGTTCACTTTCTAGTTAAAAGTGGCACAAAGACAAAATTATTCTGGTGCCACAAAGATGTTGACTGGGGCAGCTGCTGATGCCTGCAGAGCAATTATCCCCCCACATGCACTTTGAGATAACCTGTGTGAAGAGTTATCATCTTTGTAGCACACGAATTTTCCAAAGAAGAATGTTATCATTTCCTACCAGCTAATATGTGAGGCCTTATATTAAAATACACTCCTGGCATAGCTTTTGGTATTTGTAATTATTTTAAAATAATGTTTATAAATGTAGTAATTTATTTAATATTAATTTTTTTTAAAAATGCTCCTAGAATGTGAATATGACAAAATAATAGCTTTTAGAATCTACTGAAGAAAGTTTTAAGTATTACTGAGTCACAGACCCAAGGGAAATACTTATTACAACTTAAGCCTGAAGCTGTGGTCTATCACAGCTCCTGATCTCAGATAAGCTATGTAGCACTCAGCAGATGCTGGCATTTAGCAATAATTTGTTTCAGTGAAAATGTGCAGCTTTTAATTTTTAGTGACAAAATTGGGCACTTCTGGCCAAAGTGGTCATCAAAAGTGTTGATTTCAGAGCTCAATATTATCCGATATCTGGAAAAAAACGATGATGATAAATACTTTAGAAAAATGTAAATATTCCTTCAGTTTTTCAGTTTAAACAATTTAGTAAGCTAGGAACATCTCTGGTGCCCAGTTCCTGAAAGGGACAAGGCAGAGACACTGCTTGGCTTTGAACTGTTATGTTGTATTTTCCAATGTGAACTTGTTCAAAGCCACTCCTACTCCTGCCTAGTGGAGAAAGAATCTACAAAGAAATGAAGAACAGCAGAGGCAAGGAAGAACTTGCCAAAGAATTGAGGATTCTGAGCAATGAGAGTTCTCTGCATCTCCTTTAAAAACCACAGCACAAGGCAGCACTTCTGCCTGTTGCCCTTGGCCTTGATCCAGCAGGACTCCTGAGGAGCAGAGGAATTCAGTATCCTTTCTCTTTCCATGCAGAGAAGTGGCCATCAGCCTGGCCTTGAAAGACATGGACACCACCCACCAGTCACCACTGAAATGAAATATTAACTACTCAGTGCCTGTCCTCCTTCTGATCCCCACTTTCCTGCAGGAATCAAACTGATGATACAACCTGATAGGAAGAACAGCTCTGCATACACCCCTAAATTAATCTACCTTGTCAAGACATCATGAATAAAATAGAAATCTCAAGCAGTCAAGGCAGTGGCAGAAATAGCAACTAAACTTAAAATGTAAACTCTAGCTGGTTTATGTTAGTCAAGTAGCCCTGCAGAAGGAAACCAATTCAGAGCAGGTTGCATCTTGCATACTATAGTGTGCTCCTGGAATGTGCAGAGGGACACTTGGTGCTACATTTTGAATGGTTTTTGTATGTTCAAAGAAAAAAATTGCAAGCTCTCCTTGGCTTTTGCTTTTCTTACATTCTCCCCAGAACCTTAAAATTACTTAACAGCTGTATTAGCAAATGTCTAGTGCACTTAAGGTCAAATTCTCATCCATAAAGAGAGAATTCTGCTCTCAAATATATGGAAAAATGTATTAAAAATAAATATTAAAAAATTCCTAGTATTTTAGATCAAATTTTCCTTACTTTCTGTACCAACAAAAACAACAGCAATCTGGTTATTTGTTACAGTCTCACTAATATAAATTCCTGTAGTAACTTTTTATTTTTAAACACTTTAAAACTGAAAACTTTGAAGAAGTTTCCTCCTAAAATGAGTGCCTTTGGCACATGGTCCCCACTATGCTTCTTGGAAAGGACTTTTTAAAAGAACAGAAAGGCTGCTCTGGAGATGTTTTTTTCTGTACCATCTCAGCCTGAAGTCCTCCTCAAAAAGCAGTAGCAGCAGAAAATCTGACGAATTCTTCTAAAAGACCTATTCCCTTTCAGAACACAACCTGGATGCCTTTGGGCCAAAAAAGTGTGATTTATTTATGACCAGATAATTCCCAAAGCCAACCTTAAAGAGCCCTTAACATTTCAGAAACAGGTTTGGGAAAAAAAGCAACTTCTTTGTTGAGCATGAAGAAAACAATTATGAATATTAAATATGCGAGATTTCTGATTATTTTAAATAATAATTATATAATGTGCAAAGTCAACATAAGACTCATTAAAATGTTAATGTAAAAATAACATTTTTGTATTAGGTATTTACATTTTTAAAAGAATAAAAGCTGAGGTCCTGAATTGGCATATTAAAATAATCTTGGTTTCCACAATACAGAGTTATTGCCTTTCCCACATTGGCAGGGTCAGGACTCAAACACAAGGAGCAGCAGACACAAGGCATGTTTTAAAGATGTATACAGCAGCCTAAATCATATTATGGGGATATCATCTTCAGGATCCAGATGCTGAGCATCAGCTACAGATGTTAAAAAGCATTTTATTCACTTCTTTATGCAGAAGTAAAGCCTACATGAGTGGGCTATCTATCTCTTCCTAAAACATGGAAGATGTGACTCCCATCCTGAAAGGTTCAACCAGATTAAATAAATACTCCATAACCTCATTCAGTCTAAAACACAGCAGTCTGGAAATCCATTAATCCATCCTTGGACACCAGGCAAAGTCACTGGTGAAAACATAAATAAAATATACCTCGACCCCTTGCTAGAACACTGCACAAAGAATGGAACACACAAGATGCACTTGCACCATCACCTATCATGTACTGAATGATTTCCTAAGAAATATCCAAGGCTTGCCACAGGCAGATATAACACACAGATTCAATAACAGCCTAGATAAGAACAGACAGTGTGTTCAGTTACTTTACAGATGTTGGTAAAGTGGGAGAAGCTACAAGCACATTGGAAGTCAGAGAATTCAGATTAATTAATCTTCACAAGTCGAAGAATCATCCTGACAAGTAAATACAATTCTACAAGATCAATTAGACTCTCCAAATTGGAGGAAGGATTGCACAGATACAGCAGAAGAACCAAGCAATAAGAGAATACAACCAGATCCTTCCCCAAAGCAGTCCAACAAATTGTGTTGACCACCTCTTCTTCTGCCTTCACCTCTTTTGTACAAGACACAAAAAAGTTTCATTTTTCCACCTTTTCTGTTCAACAAGCTTAATCAGCTAGGTTGTAGTTTGAGTACAGTGGGACAGAACATTCTTTGAGATTTGGTTTTATAGTGGGGACTTAACATATGCTTACAAATCTATCAGTTTAATTAATTCCTTGGGTTTAATAACTATTTTTCTCAGATGACCTTAAAACATTGCTAAAGGCATTTAAACGGATGCACTGAAAACCCTGATAACATCAGAGAGGCTGCTTTCTATTTATAGTTGGATATTATAGACACCCATATCTTCCTAATCACTACCAGACCAAAATGCATTCTCTGCTGATTTTTAGTTTTCCAAATTTGGACATTTTTAGATTACTAACATGAAATTACCTTGAAGCACATAAATATTTAAGCAGGGATAGTTTACCTTTTCTGGTGGGTGTATATTAAACAGTTTAACCATCATCTATATACAGGCTGTTTTGTTCTCCATCTAAAGAGACAATCACCTTTTATCCTTTTCCTTTTTTTTTTCTTCTTCGTTTCAGTGCTATTAGGAAACTATTCACAAGTGCAACCCTGAACAATACTGTGCAGTAATTATGACTAAATGACAAAGAGATGCGAACAATTACCGAGCCCATTTTGAAACCCTACACTAATAAAGTCATTAGATGCTGCCCTTGCCATGAGCCTTCTAAAAGCTTCTGAAGTTACAAGAACACACGGCATTGTTGGTCAGGACAATTGCTGCTGGCAGAATGCAAACCTTGAGTTAAACCATGCTGCAAATTGATCTTGACATTCTGTTAAGACCGCCACTAAAATCAAAAGCAAAGGAGAAAAGGAGAAAATGAGCGGGTGGGATGTAATCATGGAACAGAAGGGTTCCCTCCTCACCTTCTTTCCTCTTCCTCCTCAAAACAAACCATACAGAAAATGACAAACTCGCCTGGTGTTTGAGAACCTTTATTTTTAAAACATTAATTAGACTTCTGACCTGTTTTTATTGACTGGCACTGTATTGCTATTAAAGTAAATCAAATAAAAAATTGCAGAATACAATGGAAAAGGTTTTCACACTGTTCTGTGAAACCTGTTAAGGATTTAGTGTCTAAAGAACATGTCCAACAGTTTTGCAAGCAACATATACAGAATCTGTGGTCACTCCTGAAGAGGCAGTGAGAAATTAACTCACCTCCTCCTGCTCTCACAGACCCCACACCTGCAATATATTTGCTGAGGGATCAACTGGGATTGGGGAGCTGGAGTAATATGGTCAACTGGTCTTCATCCAGGCATGCATCATTCAGTAGGTTAGAATTAAGGGTCAGCAACTGTGAATATGGCTAATCACTTGATGAGGGAAATTGCAGGTGAAGACAACCTGCTGCTGAGAAGCACTTCAGTCAATTAACTCTTTCCTAAGCTTAAGCACAGTGAAAAGCTATCATTTGAACATTAAAACTAACAAGTACCTGTCATCAGAGCAAAGTTGGCAATACCTTGTAATAAGGTGCCCAAGGGCAATGATATCAAAAGCTAAAAAGCTGCTACAGGTAATTTTGAGTCACTTTCTTATGGTTTTGGCTTTGCTTTGCTTGGCAAACCACTACGTGTGCTGGAAAGCTCTTAATATTATGCATTGTCTATGTTTGTAAATGCTCTGTGTACAAATGCAAGGTATGTGTGCATGTGTATGTATATATATCACTATACATCTTTCCTGGGTACAAATATATTAATGCACATTAACGAATTAACAAAACCAGTTAGGCATGTGTTTGCATAAATATATACAACTCTCATGCACACAATTATATTAGAACAATGGTACTGACTCAACTCTTTGAGTCAAAAGGTGCCAGAACTGTGCTGTTCATGTCTGGCTGTCCTGCTTACCTATCCTGGAATCCCTCTGGAAACCTGAGGAACTGCTCAGCCCAAGTGATGCCCAAGGCAGGTGTGTGCTGGGCCAAATGGCAGGGCCAGAACTGCCAGCACCACTGCAGTCAAACCCCACTGCCACTGCCCTGATACCTCCTCCCATATTTCTGATGTCTGAAGGGGCATGGTAGCAACCTTTACTGCAAGCAGTTGAAAGGAAACAGTGATTTTTAAGCTCATGATTCACCTCAAACTGAGTGGAATATAACAAGACCTGAAGATATGGGTCTCTATAACAAGATCTAGAGATATGGGTGTAGCTTTGTGGCCTTTTTCCTCCTTTGATCAGGAAGAGATCACAAGAATATTTTAAAGAGTTGCTCACTAAACTGAAGTCTGAACTACAGGAGACAGATTTCATGTATGTTCCTTAACAGTATTAGGAAAGCACCACATTATTTTACTAAATGAAGGCTACTTATTTTATTTTCCCTTTATTATAATTTTATTATGACTAATGAAATACAGAACTTACTTAAAGTAACTGCTCACTTCACTGCAAACCTGATGTCAGAGGCAATTAAAACCCATGGGAGCCCTGGTATTAACTGGACTTTGCCTTCATTTTGACAAAGTAACAGTCCTGGGTGGCTGCAGAAAGAAATTTTTTAGTATCTGACTCCCAAAGTTGTAATGCTTTTGCTATTGCACTACTGCTGGCAGGTACCCACTGCTCACACAGCATTTTACTCCTACCTACAGATCTCTTCAATCTCTTGGAATGGATATTGAAGATTGAGAGGTTCCAGAAGAAACATGCTATTGTACAGTAATGCAGGGTTTAAAGCACATTTCTGTATCAGTGTCAGCCAACAAACACATTAAAAATTGGGGAAAATGAAAAATTGGGGGAAGATTTTGGAGCTGGTTTTGTTCTACAGTGTTCAGGATGGACCCCCATTTTGTTAATGAGAAAAATGGAAACAACTATTAGGACTAATTCTGGAATAGAATAACATCCGTAGATCAGAACATTCAGAAGATTTTTTTGGCTTATACAAGGTAAGTCTTTATACTTGTTTGAATTTATTCATGCCATTCCACAATACTGAAACCATTTCTTTCACTACTGACATTGAGGTGTCCCTGCTGACTGCAGTAAATCAAGTGGGCCTGATTCCTCTTCTGTCCCACCCTGGCTTTTCCAGCATTTTTACAATGCAATTTTAAGACTATAAATGAGTTGTTCTTGGGCTACACCAGCAGGCAAAACCCAGTTCCTTCTGTTATTGCTATTGTCTTCTCGCCATTCAAAAACAAAGCTACATTTGACTGTGTTCATAGGGATATAGAACAGAATGGGCTCCAAGACCACTGTCACTGTGTCACATGAAGAGTAGTGACTGAACAGAGGCACTGAGTATTTATTTATGGGAATGCCCACAGTGCACTGGCACTTTCCAAAGGGGAGAAGGAATCATCATGCCCCCTCTGAAGAAATCACAGTCTAAGGAGCAGGATGTGGCACTAAACACAACTGAGAAATTATTCTAATTCGAGGCAGCATGCCTTGT
Organism: Chaetops frenatus; assembly: GCA_013400775.1. NCBI lineage: Eukaryota > Metazoa > Chordata > Aves > Passeriformes > Picathartidae > Chaetops > Chaetops frenatus. The sequence goes on along the minus strand of VZTR01014768.1, from coordinate 20,303 downwards.
TTACCCCTTACTATTTTTTGACCTCACTGTTAATATGACAGTTTCTTTGTTGTTGTTAACAGAAAGCAAAAAAATGAAGGCTTAAAACGCTATCGTCCAGCACAATCAGGGACTAAGTTCATTGAGAGCAGCTATAAAGCCTTAAACAAGGCCTTTATGTTGTGTTTTAAGAAGTGTCATAAGGAGTTAATAGGACACAGCTGTACAGGCTCTTTCTAACAAGCAGCTTCTGTCGCTTTGGTCACCACAGGTGTCTGTGTAACCTGCAAACTCTTATTACTAGTGTATCAAAGTTGTGCTACTTAATAGATTTCTTTAGTAAAACACAACAAAGCAATTACATGGCTGTTGATCGTCAGTCATAAAAAACCCCTCAAACACAGTTTTTCAAAAGAAACTACACTGCAATTTTTTGTCATTGTAAAATAAAAGAAACTAGAGAATTAAATAGAAGAGCAGACAATAGAACAGCAGGTAGTCAACTGAACTTAGCCACTACAGATGGTTTAGAAATAGTGTTTCCTTCTACACCAACTTGTGGGATAAAAGAAAAGGAGGAGGCTCCTTACTGCCCATGAATGGCAATACCAAAAGACTTAAGCAACTTTCCAGTCTATGTATTTGGTCCCATGAAAGAACCTAGATGTTTCTTTTTCCTCTCCTACTTTTTTTCTTTTTTAGAAACTTTTAATCTGTTTTCACAACTGCTTTTTTTCCATAACCTTTTACACTTCCCCAGAATAACTTAAACTAGAAACATCACTGCTGATCCCTCCAATGACAAAATGCAGAAGGTCAAGTGAGGAATTCCTGAGAAACACAAGTGTCATTTAAAAAGTGCATTAGAAAAAGAGACTGTTCCATTCTCCAAGGTCACGTCATTAAAAAATAGTAACTATAATTTACATAGTGAAGACTAGAAATGCATAAATGGTCTATTATCTTAATCCACAAGAGAAAGAAACATAAATGTATAATTTTCATTGTTCAATAATCACTGGAATTGTGTAAAGAAGTGGCAGCATTATTCCAGGCCAAATGACTGTTGCATCTTTCAGTTCAAAATTAGAATAACTCTAATTATAGTAATATACATTGGACATTATCCTGGCAACAGGATATCCAGTCATCTTCTGAGTAAACTAAGGTTGTGAAATAAGGTCCAAATTAGGGAAGCAAACAAGTCTGGTTTATAAATGTAATAATAATAATAATAATCATCATCATCATTATTGCTTTCAGTAGATCATGATCAACTGATAAATAACTAAAGTAGAGAGAGGCCTTAGCACAACACTAAGAAAATTTGTTGGTAATCTACAAAAGTTGTAGAAGGAGGCGGAATTTACAGTCTTAATTTATTTACTCATCAGCAAAATTATGGTCTCTCTAAGACATTCAATAGCTTTTATTACATTAAAACCTTTATTATATTAGAACAAAAATATCTGAATATTCCCAAAGGAATGTTCTATAAGAAAACTGTAGTTCAAAAAAGTTCATTTGAATCGTGTTTAATTTTTTGCATAATCTGTTCCTA
>VZTR01014767.1:56327-77130 GCA_013400775.1 Chaetops frenatus | reverse complement strand
TTTTTACAAAGTTTGTATGTTTTATTTCCTAAATGTGTGTGTGTATATATCTATATATTTATGGAAATTACTAGGCTTTTCACTTACTAGTTTTTTTGATGTTTTGCATAGTAGAAATGTTGATCAACAGAATACATGGACTAAAATAATTGTGCTTCAGTGAGATGCAAAGGAAAAAGAAATTTTAATGATATTTTCAGACTCTACAGTCTTACATAAAATTCTTTAGCCTCTTCATAATACCTTGCATGAGAGTGTATATGCATCTTTCTGCACAGAACCTGTAACTATAACTGAAAAAATTAAGTCTGTCTACTTACTACTTACTGTAAAGTGTCATATTCCTACTCCTACCAGCTTTTGTCACGTTTGCACACTTTGAGATTTTGTGAAAGCTTCCACACTATGTGAAGACTGCACTCTGGACAAATACTATACTAGAGGTTCCACTCTGATTTACCAATTCAGTTCTGCAGTCACTGCCATTCTAATGGTGCCAGTCTGCTTATAGGACACAGGATTAGGCTGTTATGAAATGACATTATATTGTTCCAAGGAAGTTATATAAATGCAGAAACTTTTATTCCTAAAAAATAATTCTCAAGTTTAATTAAATAAAACTTCATAATTAAATAAAATCTGATTATTGACTCAGAAAGGATATACTATACTTTATTTTAGGGATACAAAAACCCAACATTCCTCTTAGGTAGATGCAGAGCTACTGTTTTCAATTTGCAAATGAAGAAATAAAACTGTAACACTCCAGAAGAAAAGTTCTAGGTCATTCTTTTTTTGTTTTACAAATGTTTAGCATCTAGAAACTCCTCATCACCTTTGATACAAGTTTCTGTACAGACAGACAAGTGGGGTCTAATCTGTCTTAAAGGGGGGAAAATGCATTTTGTTAAGGCAGTTAAAATAAGGGTTTGAAGCATAAAATTAAAACATACTTTCTTTAGAGGAATGAAAATAGCTAAATACAAAAAAACAGTTGACAGTAAATTACTATTATGCAATAGTTTAAAGACTGAAAAAAATGTGATGAATAATCTGAATTTGTTATCAAATTTCTTTCTGACCTCTTCCCACTTCAGTCTGGGTTGTGTTTTTTAATAAATGCTTCCACTCAAAGCATTGAGATCACATACCAAATTATTCTTTCTCAATTCTCATTGACTTCTCAACAAATAAAAGGAAGATTTTACTGATAATTACATTAAAAATATCCACATGTATTAGACAACCATTTATAGCTTTATATCAGAATTTTTTTCTGCAAGAGACAGTAACATCCTAACACACAACTAAAAGAGGATAAATTAAAACCATCTTATGATTTTCCTGTAGAGAGATATATCATTATAATAAACTACTTTAAAATATTTTCATATTGCAGCAATAGAAGCAAATTTACACTAAATTAGTCTTCTGAAACATTCTTAAAAACATTAATAAACCAGCCTAACTAAACCACATAGCTAAATGTCAAAGTAGCTGACAAAAGAATACAGTAGGATATAGGAAGAACAGTGTTATAATGAAAGGTTGTTTTGTTTTAACATACTCAGTTTATTAAGCTAAGGAAGAGTGTAACATTGTTAACACACTGAACTGAATACATTCCAGTGAATCCTAGGAAATTTTTACAGGTATTCACAGATTTAGCTGAAAGCCAACAGAAAGCTCTCTGAAATGTAATTATCATACATCTATTTATTTATAAATGGAACAGAATATTCTGCATTGGAAAGGGCCCATAATGATCACCTGGTCCAACCACCTGACTGCTTCTGGGCTGACGAAAAAACATGTTGTTAAGGGCATTATCCAACTGCCTCTGAAACAACCTCCCCAGAAGCTGCAGAGAGCAGTGAGGTCACCCCTCAGCCTCCTTTTCTCCAAACTGCACAAACCCAGGCTCCTCAGCTGCCCCTGACAGGACAGCCCTTCCAGCCCTTCCAGCAGCTCAGCTGCCCTCCTCTGGGTGCATCCAAGAGCCCTCACATCCTTCCTAAAGCGTGGAGCTCTAAACCCAACAACAACTTACAGAGATTCTTCCATTTTGCATGGAGACATTCAAAAAAACCTAAAAACTTAAAAAAAAAAAAAAAAAAAAAAAAAAAAAAAAAAAAAAAAAAAAAAAACCCAAAAAAAAAAAAAAAAAAAAAAACAAAAACAAACAAACAAACAAACAAACAAACAAACAAACAAAAAACCCTAAAAATTTAAAGATATATAAAATAATGGATAAATCAATTTATATTTGCTAGCTAGAGTATTATTTCACATCTGAGTCCCTAATACAACATAAGAATCTATAACTCAAGTTCATTCTTGTGCTTATCCAGAAAATATGAATTTGTTCTCAGGCTGAAAGAAAAAGTTCACCAGTGAATTTCAAACAGGAAACTTTCAATAAAACCAGTTTACACATGGAAAAATTGCAGTAGTTTAAAGCTACATTAACCAAGACTAAGTATGCTATTAACAGCAAAATAATATTTGTTGGTTTCAATGTACATAAAGCTGTTTGTCAACATAAAAATCACAGGATTACAGAATCACTGAGGTTGTAGAAGACCTCTGAGACTATCAAGTCCAGTCGCTGACTAATCATCACATTAAAAATCATACCATGACACTGAGTGCCACATGCACTTTTTCCTTCAATACCTCCAGGGATGGTGACTCCACCATTCCAATGTTTAACAACCTTGTAAACAAGAGAAAAAATAGTACTGTCTTTCATGTTATTATGCTAGGCTTGACTTAATACATATTGAGGACTTTGCTGGATACTTTCATTTTCTGCCAGCCTGTGTGATAACAACAGAGGGTACACACTGCTGAGCTGCTTGCCTTTTGATTCTCTCTCTCATACTTGTCCTCAAAAGTGTGGAAACCTGCTACCTCCCCCCACCTCCATGAGATTTATCATCATTATGCAGCTGTTTGTTTTATTGATTTTTTTCCCCACTGTAATGTAAATTTACTTGGCTTGACAGCAGACTCCAAGAATCATGTCTGAATATCAACACAACTCACTGCTCTGCAAAAATCCTGAAACATTTAATTAACTGATTTGCCACTATTCCTGTCCACATTTTCAAGTTCAAATTCTTTCCTGAAGCTCTATCAGCTCCTTGCACTAGAGAAAGGCAGTCTTGCATCTTAGCATAGTTGACATAGATGTAGAGATAAAGGGAAGTTCCAAGACAGAATCAGAAGAGAATGTGACAAACTAGCATTATTCAAAAAGTAACTTTATTAAGCAAAAGCACTTCAAAATTTGATCATGACAGAATCCATATCTAGCAAAAGTATTTTGGTACTGCTTACATATACTTGCAAGGCTGCTGGGGTGGTTTTTTACATTTGCATTTCTTTTGTCTTTTGGTTTAAAATTAACCGTTGAAAAAAAAAAAAAAAAAAAAAGGCCTTTCAATTGCTTACTTTCATAAGTCACCCTCCAAAGTTTAAGTGGAAATGAGCCTTTTAAAAAATTTCCTTTTTCTGATGAAGTCTGTTTTAAGAGGCAGATTTAATGAAAGTCTGAAATATTATGCTAGTATATACCAGATTAATGCATTTTTGGTAGAAGTTTGCCTCTCTGATTTACTTTTCAGATCATAATTAATTTCACTGAATCTAAAATTCACACATCAGTGATGCTTCTTGCAACACAAGAAACTTAAGTAATTTATTAATTTTATGGCAGTATTAAATAAAACCATTAAATTTCAGCTAGCACTGTACAGCTTTCCAGAAAATAAAAGCAATCGCTTTGCAAACATATTAGTGGAACTCCAGTTCTTGGTCTTTAAAACATACATCCAAGTTAGTAAAAATTATCAGTAATTTTAAATATTTTTTTTTTACATTTATGCATGATTCTCAACTAATTAGTTCCTGTAAGAAGACATAGTCAAGTGACTGTTTTAATAGCTGAGGAAGTAAAAAAGTATCATAAACTGTGAAGATGTCCTTGTACTTAATTACATCTAAGCTCCACAGAATGCAATAGTAAAAGGTTTTCATAAAAGAAAAACCCCCAAAAACACCATTAAAAAAAACCAAACAACCAAACAAACAAATGGACATGTAGCCATGACTTCTTACCTCTAAAAGAAGAGTTCTAAATATGAACTTAAGTATGGTATGCGTGTGTATTTAATTGATCATATGCAGGCAATGACAATAACGCAAATACTAGAAATAAATCCAAAAGCTAAGTTTTAACTTACATTTTAGTAAGTATGCTATCACACATGAAAATAATTTGGCATTAGTTCCTTTGTAGATTCAGCATTTTAAAAAGCCCCTTGTTTTAAAGTAGAGAATACACAGGTTGTTTTTTTTAAACTTAGAAGTACTGTATCATCATTCTAATATGTAAAAAACAGAACAGACATACAAGTTAATATTTTATGCATGTTTCTGACATAACATGTTGGTGCTCATTTCACCAAAAAGTATCTTTTCAACAAAGATGAATGTGTCACAGCCAAGACTGTGAAATAAAACTTGAAAAATCTGATGGCAAAGCAACCTCAAATTATAACTAAAAGCCGTCTAAAGTTGTTTTTAATTTTTCTATTTCACATAGTCAAACCAGAGAAAGAAAGCCTCCTGAAACATCCCTGTGTTAAAGCATTCATTCTGATTACAAAGAAATTAAATAGATGAGCTTCTAGTTCCTGCAAAATATATACCAAAATAAAATAATTTAGATAGAAGAAGATACACTGAAATTTAAAAAGTATGACAGTATTTCCTTTTCCAACAACATACCTTAACTTGTAAAAAATCTCTCCTCAAGGTAAAATCAGAATAATTTTACTAATCAGGCTTAATTTCATAATCATAACTTAAAACTTTAATGATTGCACAGTTCACAAAAAAATAAAATCTGCCATGATCTGTGAGATACTACCAAAATTATAATTAGACCTCTTACATTTTAAGTCTTATGCAAGATCTACTTTCACTTTTGTACATATCAAATCTGCTGCCATCATAGCTAATATGGAAAGGAAATTCCTACTGATAAGTAGTCAAAAATAACCTTTCTGTAACAGTCCTGTCAATTTTCAAAGGAACTGCACCTCTTCTGCAAGCACAGAAATATTGCAAAATAAGCCAGGAATAAAACTCTAATTTTCCTCATTCAGCATGTCAAGAAAAACTTGTGAGCTGCCCATTTCTTGTATTTTGCTGGGTCAGACAACAGTCTAAACAATCTGTGTTCCAAACATGTCAGGAAAACTAAGAAATCACCTGAAAGACATATCCAGACCTGGTCAACAGAAAATGTACACGAAAATCCATGGTGTATTAACAGCATCAAATTTTATGGTTAAGTTTTCTTATATCTTAACACTGAGTTACCTTCATAGGCCTATATAGATTTCCTCCTGAGAAATGGAGACTGTCTTAAATAATAAAAGGTGATTAATGTGAGTGGTAGTAAGGCAAAGTTACCAATGTTATAGATAATTAATGAAGTGTTAAAAAGCAGTGTTTAGTTCTGACCTATGTGCCCATGCACTTGGATGTGGATGGAAAAGCAAGAGAAAAATCTACTTTAGTCACTTTCAATTCCACTTAAGTGCTGCCTATATGAGATCTGTAACCACCACATTCAGCAATGAAGTACTCTGATCTGGTGCGCATATATATTAGAAAGTTCGCAAATCTCAATTCTTAAATAATTTAATGAGAAATTATTACCAAAATTATTACAGAGCAATAGATGCTAGAGGTGTCTTTCCATCCCTCCAGTCATATCTGAACCTCATCTTTCAAGTCCATCTGGTTGACAATCTTGCCATCCCTGAGCAGAGTTCTCGCCCTCTGCATTTCAGCTGCCTCCTCCACTACAGACAGCCACAAAAACATGCAGCTGAAGCAGGTGAGAGCCAACATAAGGGCTCCACCAGCAGAGCAGGTCATATGCTCACTCCTTTATCTGCTCCTGACAGAATTAGCACCTATCTGTGATGGCTATAACCCCACACAACTGAACCTCTCTCCACGGTTTAAGATTAAACTGCACTGGGTGAATCCTCCCAAAATCAGACATGCTGCTGAGGTGTTCAAATCTTTATCAACTTCCAGCAACTGAAGACAATTAGGCCACCACTGATCGAAAGTCTGAAGGGGACCCACTCACAACATTCATTTCCTAAAATGGGTAAACACATTAGCTACTGCAGGGAGAAGCACAAAGACCCCAAGTTTGCAGGTCATGGTTAAATTCGCACAGAGGCAGTTAACCCAGATTCAGCATCACTAAGTGTTTCAGAGCACCAGCACATTCAGTCATCCCTCCAAAAAAGAAGGTGGAACCTAAACCCACCACCTTCCCTATGGATTGTGTTTCACAGATTCACAGAGTGACTTGGATTGGAAAGGACCATGCAGCTTCTAGCCCCACACCATGGGCAGGGATGTCTAGGGCCACCCCCTAGACAATGTTGTTTCAGTGCCTTCTCTTTGTCTTTGAGGTATACATTCTCACTAGCATAGCTGGTTATATGAAAAGTTAAAGAGAAAGTAGCCTCAGATGAGAAAACATAAAATCTAATGAGAATTTAAAGCTTCTGCAGCTAATACAGTTACACCTTTACTGACCCAGTTTCTTGGTAAATATCTTTCACATATATTGTCACAATGTACATTCATGATGACTTAAGCTTTTTTTTCCAGAAAGTATTTCCTTTGCACAACACTTTTAGTTCTCTGTGGGAAAGGAATAAGGTAACCATTAGTTATAGAAGAGATTCCAGAGGTTATAGATATATTTTCCTTCTTTCAAGTGCTTGTTAATGTGCAATTTCATACTGTAAAAAATTCCACAGAAACGTCCTTAAAAAGCAGTATGAAATCATGAGATTTCTATACCACCCTTTGCAAAAGAAAACAATAACTAGTCTCACACAATCACCTTTGGTGAAGGAACAGTTTACTTTTACCAGGGTTGCATCTCAGTTTAAGTCTACTGAGTATCAACTGGAAAGCTTGAACAAGCTGAGAGATATATTGTAAGCAAGAGGAGATACTTCATTTTAGTTGCTGCTGGTGAGAGACAGACACGATTTTACTGTAAAGGCATGAAGAACTTACATACTAAGAATGAAGATTTAGGAACAAAAACCAGACACCAGCAAGAAAATCAGCTCTCAAAGGTGAACAACAATAGCATTACTTCAGGCAAGCCCTTGTGAGCAATATATTTACGAAAAAAGTACCAACAGAATGATGGGAGACAGCTCTCATAACTTCATTGAATTTTTCAAACCCTGTCATTGAAGGGACAGTCACAGGGAGGACTTCTCTCAGAGATGAAAGAAAAAGCACCTTACTATAGATCTAATTTATGACTCCCTCCAAGACAAGTGTAATAAATGCTTGTAAAAATCCATCCTATGCTCACTGTGGCCTACATCCCTAGGTTTGGAGAAGGCCAGAGCAGTACTTGAGATGGCAAACTAGAACCAGAATAAACTTCCTTAAATGGAGTTGTGAGGCATCACTCATATAAAATTAAAAAATAAACACATGGCTAACATACTTTCTAGGTAAAGAGGGAATTCCTACTGAAAAAGTAAAGGAAATTCCATGACAGCTAACACAAGAAGTTAAACAGGAAAATATATTGATGAGGTTACCTCTGCTTATGGAGCAGTATTTACACTTTATCTGTCTTAGATGTTTAGTAATTTTAGTTACTCACAAACTCCTTTGGAAAGTTTGGGAGGATGGGTGGTTTTGGTTGCAGGTTTTTTTGCTGGGATTTTTTGGTTGATATTTTTGGTGCTATAGTTGTTTTTTATCTGGGACTCTGTTTTTTGTTTGATTTGTTTTTGCTGGGGGTGGGTATTTGGAGTTTTTTATTTATGTGTGTGCTTGTGGGTTTTGTTGTTTGGTTGTCTTTTTGAAACACAGGCCAAGAACCGAGAAGAATGCCACAGAGAGGGTCCCTGGACCTAGACAAAAAGCTTGTTATTTTCTAACTTTTCAAAAGGTGGTATAATATTTCAAGCATCATGGCAAATATAAAGTAAAGTTCAAGGCATTTTTCACTGAACTAGCTTAGTAATTTTCTTCTTGATTTGGAGACTGAGAGGAGATGTGACCATCATCCCAACAATTCCTCTATTTTGGGGATCGTTTTAAGAGAAGCAGCACAGAGCTATTCAGTCCTCTAGCCTCAAAAGGCATATATCTAAAAATCTGAGGGCTCTGATGAAGTCCTGCATAACCTGATGTTGATGGCCTTTGCTTTTGTCCAGCTGAGCCAGCCGCAGCCTCCAGACTGTGTGGCCTGCTTGGCATACAGTGAGGAAGGATATAATTTGTAGTGACATATGGTACTGTCTATCCAAATAATCATGGGATCATTTGGGTCAGAGAAGGCCTCCAAGAAGATCATGTCCAGTCATTAATACAGCACTGCTGTGTTCACCAGTGTGGACTGGACACAGGACTTGAGGTGTGGCCTCACCACTGAGACAATCCCTGCCCTGCTGCTGCTGCCCCACTATTGCTGGCACAGGCCAGGAGGCCCTTGGCCTTCGTGGCCACCTGGGCACAGCTGCCTCATGCTCAGCTGCACTTCACCGGCACCCCCAAGTTTTCCACAGCTCTCCAGGCACTCTGCCCTCAGCCTGCAGCACTATATGGAGTTGCTGTGACCCAAGGGCAGGACCCAACGTTTCACCTTGTTGAACTTCAAACAACTGGCACTGGTCCAAATCCAAACTGTCCAGTTTCCCCTGTAGAGAAATAATCTTGATGTGAGAAGTGGTTCAGTAAACTCAGTTCTCAGATTCTTTAGAATGAAGACTCAGTGTGCCATTTTTGAAAAACAGAACTGCTGCTACAGGATGAACCAAACCCTATTAAGGCATCCAGTGCCAAAGCTTGTCATACACAAAAGATGTTGCCTGTTGTGGTTTAAGTCCAGCAGGAAAAAAAGCCCCATGCAGCCATTCCCCCTCCCTGACCTGCTCTGGTGAGAAGGAGACAAAAAAACTGGAAGAGAGATAGAGAAGGTGTATAAAGAAAACAAAACTAAAACTAAATTAATAGAAAAAAAAAAAAAATCAGTGCCGTAACAGTGAGCCCCTACTGAACCTCGTGATTTGAATAGACACTGGTGAAGTTATCTGCAAATCTCTTCACAGCTTACCTCAGGACATTCCCCTGCAGCTCCTAAGCCTCATGTTCCTGAGAAGTTACCTCAGCCTACACTGTGCACAGGGTGGCTGTTCAATTCAGGTAAAGATATTCCAGGAGGGCATATATGACACCAGACAACTGGCCTCTAGCAGACTGCCAACAGTTCTGTACCAGTTAGGATATGATCCCAACAGCTTCAGCAGAAAAAAAGGAGACAGGTAAAGTCCACACCCTGTTCTAGTATACCCAAGAGAATGAGAAGTTCTGTTTACTCCTTTAGGATTGCTTTGATTCCTTAAGTGCCAGTACAGAGTTGCTTCTTTCTAGGGAACTTTTTAGAACTAGAAGCAGAGAGGAAATAAATGGACACAGGTTCAAAGACAGTTCTATAGATTGGCAAATCTAAGCTTATACTGTGATTATTTGCTCTGAATATTTTTACCATATCCATACTGCATTAATTTACCTGTCATAACTGGACAATACAGTATTCCACATTCCAGTATTCATTTTCTTTGAAAATGCCAGATATGTGCAAATAAAAGCCATTTATGTTCAAACTACCGTACCTTCACTCAGATCCACACTACTTCAAGAAACAAATAAAATTTTAGAGAGATATACAGTAGTAAAATTCAATATCACTGAAACTGTGGCTTTCTATGACAACAACCACTGCTACCAGCTTCCTATGGTAAATGTATATATATCAGGATCACAGTGTAGCAGTATAACTCCCTGCTTCTTGGTAAATTTTACCAAAAAGTCATTCCAAAATAAAGGAACAATTCTTCATTTTGTTTATTACACTGTAAACCCACTTGGGTGGAAATGAAATTATGTAGGCATACCTAGATTTCTGTTTAAATCTAGACTTTTCATTACCCCACTATAGGTTGGGGGTGTGCACAAAACAGTGAAGAAAGTGTCAAAAACTTCAGATTTGCCATTGTCACACCTTCTAAAAGCACATCTCTTTAGCACAGACAAAGATTTAAATATCTCTGACAGTCAAAAACCTCAAAATAAAAACTGATGGTATTTAACGCAGCAAAGAATAACAGGTTACCAGAAATTCATGTTACTTTCCAATTTCAACACTGAAGTTCTGCTCCGGTTAATAAATTCAGTAGACATAAAACTTGCATCATAACAGTTCTCATTGGAAGTCAATGGCACTTGAATTATACATCTGTTTAACTTCCTTGCTAGACTTATTAACTGGTATGCTTCACAAAAACCCAAATCTTAACAGAAATGGCAATGCATTTCCTAATCCAAAAGCCTCTAGATCCTGAAATCAATACAGTTAAAATATTACCTGGATCATTATGTGAGTGAGGCACAACAAAAACTTGGAGTGGTTCATTGTCCCATTCATTTTCATTGTATGTGATATCAAATCCTTGTTTCCAAACGCCACCATCTGGATTATCGAAAGGAAGAATGTCATAGACATCCAGCATCTAAAAAAGAAAAATTAAAAGAACATAAAACATGAATTCACTGAAACAGTTCTTCAATTAAAAAACAAGGCTGTTTTCACCTAAAATGGATTAGCTTGCTCATTACAGTGGAAGAGATGACGGTGCCAAATGAATAGAAAACTGACACACGAGAACAAGTTTCAAATCATGATAGGACACCCAAGGCACAGCTGCCAGGAAGAGGAGCATTTGGCAGGCTCTGTTTTGAGGAAACTGACATTGATTAGATAAACAGTAGGATTACGAGCCTTAAGTCACAAAAATTATGGCAGCTGACAATGGCATTGGGCAGGAGGGTATGAAGATGATTGTACAGAATAACACAGTACACTAAACAGGGGAATGCAGGAAATTAAGAAAATAAACTGAGCAGGAAGGAATGACAGCATGAGAGAGATAGAGGCAAATATCAAACTCACAAAAAGGAACTGAAAGAACTATGAAAAAAAATGTTGATAACTATAGCCAATTATTATCACAAAGCTTCTACTACATTTGCTGTTGCCCAGTACACTGATTGAACAAGGAAGGATATATTTCACTTGTCAATGCAAATAAAAAGGTTGGAGATAAATAAAGCAACTCTAGAATTACTGTAACAAGTTCCTATGAAACTTAGGGAACACCATATAGCTTCAAAGAGAGTCTACTAAAATGAAATTCAAGGAATTTTTTTTGGTCATGCTCTGGTTTGCTTTTAAGAAAGCAAGATACCAACATAAAAAAAAAACAAGATACAAACATGAAGTGACACCAGACAAGCTGATTCCCGACACCCTAGTTTAATAACTAAACTTCATTCAGTTCCAAATCCATGTTAGAATACAACTGCACACCTGACAAACTTCCTACAAAAACCAATTCATCTACACAGAAAAAGGACTCCTATAGCAGTCACTCAATACTTCAACACCTCAAGAGAGAAACCTTCCCAGTGATAAGGCACTTTCTGTCCTGCTAGGAAAACTTCAAAAAATTACAGACATCTGAAACAAATATCTAACTAAAGAAATTAAAGTCTTGTGACTGTTGACTTTGGCCTCCACCCAGCTGATCTCTCATTTTTCCTCATCAACAGAACATGGAAAGAAATACAAAATATTATGGGTGAAGATAAAAACAGGGAGGCCACATACCAATTTCCATCACAGAAAAAACAGACTTGACTTCTGGAACATTAAATTAATCTGTTGCCAATTAAAATAGTGTTGGATAGTGAGAGATCAGTCCATAATGTTTCTTCTCTGTCATTCTCTCCTCACATTTTTTGCCTGCTCCAGCATGGGAGCCACAAGCCACAGTACTTCAGGAACTCCTCCAGTGTGGAACCTCCATAGGCCCTAGTTTCTCCTGAAAATATCTACCTACTCTGGCATGAGGTCCTCCATAGATTTCAGGGAAACTCTTGTTCCACTGTGGTCTTCCCTACCTGCTCCAGTGACTAGAATGCCTTCTCTGCTTCACTCATCAAGGACCATGGTGCTCACAAGATTGTTTCTCCCCCTTTTTTAGCCTTATACCACATTGACAGGCAGCATTTCACCTGTTCTTAAAACTCCTTCTGCCAGAGGTACTGCCACCCTTTGCTGATGGAGGCTGTACCCCGCAGTGGGTTTGCAGCTGTGTCTGGCACAGGGCAGGACCGGCCTCTCCTCACAGACACTGGAGCCCCTCACTGCCAACACCTGGCATCTGCACACAAAGCATTCCACTCTCACCTCTGTGAAACACTTACTTAAGAACAGTTAATAAAATATATATTCATCATATATTCTTCCCAAACATCGCTTACCAATTTTTACCCACACTAAAATCAAAGTAACATAAAAACACTGAGAAAGTGGAAACTTTTGCACACACTCACATACAAGGTAAATCTCCACTCCTTGTCCTTTCACTTCATAAGAACAACAAAGGAGTCCCCACAGTTACTTCACTCTGGCAATGTTCAGTTCCAGTGCTGGCCATCACCACTCCCTATCTCTTAACCCTCCAGACCCAGATTTGAGTACTTAGAGGAAGAGCAGTGGGTTGACCTTGGATGGGTTGCAATCTGACAGCCAAAAAAGGTCAATCCACCACAGGTCTATAGCTTAAGGTATAAAGGGAACTAGGTAATGTAAGAAGGGCATATTTCATGTGTACCAGACATCTATGGCCTGTATAAGATGATCTTGTCACATCACTGCATCCCCAGGATTGCTTCAATCTTTGGACAATAGTGATTAGTAGAAAACACAGGTGCAATACTTGAAGATCTGGGCATTCTGTACTGTCAGCTTGAAGGGCCCAAATAAGGGTTATGCTGAAGTTGGCTAGCCTAATAGCATATATTCTAAATACACTATTAGGCTAATTTTCATATTTTATAAAGAATAAATAATACATACCATATAATAAATAATATAGATAATATTTTATTATTATATAGTTTCTCAATATGGTANACTTTGTAAATTTGGCAGTTAACAATGAATGGCCTTAATACTGATAAACTCTGTGGACATTTCAACCATGAAAATATTATTTTATTAAAAAGTAGTAATTCATGGAATTCCACACATTCCTATGAGTTTTTCTTATGGATGGAGTCTGAATTTAACTTAATAAGCAACTTGCTGCAGTCTTCAAGATACTAATTTTTACAATCATAACATTCATAATTGTTTTCCCTGACATCTACAACTTTACAGCTATTTCAAACCATGCTGATATGACTATGAGCTCAAGAGACAGAAACTGCAATTCAGGAAATAGGTCTTGGAATCCTTATCAACAGTTGTCTGAAATACCTGCTTTGATGACCTGACCCATCATCTAGAGATGTTTGCTGCCTTGCAAAGACCTGAATCCTGGATATTGTAGAAGAACTGTTGAAGCTTGTCCAACTCAATGGCTACTACCCCTTGCTGTCTTTCCATGTGGGTATCAGTGATACTACCAGAGGAAACCCAGACTGCATCAAAACTGACTGCAGAATTTTGTAGGTAATCGAGGTCACAGGTGGTGTCCTCTTCTACCCACCAGTGAGGGGGGTATGAGTGTGGGAGGGGGACACTGTTAGTATAGATCAGTAATTGGCCTCATGGTTGGTGTTTGGGGTTCTCTGACCCTGTTACCAGATCTGCATCTGCTTGGGAAAGATCAGGTCTAAGGGCAGCAGAGGTAGCTTTGCCAGGAAGATGGCTGATCCATGGAGGACAGCTTCTGGCTAAGAATAAAAGGGGACAGAGAAAGTCAACAGCAGCCCTGTGAGGGAGCAGTGGTCAGGAATGATGTCACATGGAAGGAATTTTTTAAAAATTTAAGAAATCAATCAAACAGAGTCACCTCCCACATTTGTAGATAAGCAAGAAAGTACCTGCAGAGCACAATCACACAGAAATCCCCAAAACCCTTCCTGGGAAATTAGCATGCTGGGGTGCCTCTCTGAATCAGAGACAATGTGGCCAGCATGACCAGGGAAATGATTGTCCCTCTGTACTAGGCACTGGTGAGGCACCTCAAATCCTGTACCCAGTTTTGGGGTCCTCACTGCAAGAAGGACATTGAGAGGCTTGAGTGTGTCTGGAGAAGGGAATGGAGCTGGGGAAGGGTCTGGAGCACAATGAGGAGCACCTGAGGGAGCTGGGGGTGTTCAGCCTGCAGAAAAGGAGGCTCAGGAGGGACCTTATTGCCCACTACAGTTCCTTGACAGTAGGGTGCAGTAGGGGGACGTCTGGCTCCGCTCCCAGGCAACAAGCAGCAGGACAAGAGGAAACAGCCTCAAGCTCTGCCAATGGGACATTTAGATTGGATATTAGGAAAAAATTCTTCAGGAAAAGAGTGCTCAAGCACTGGCACAGGCTGCCCACAGAAAGGGTGGAATCACCATCCCTGCAAGTGTACAGAAAAGCATGTGGATATGGAGCTTAGGGACATGGTTTAGTGATAAACACAGCACTGCCACATTAACAATCACACTTGATTTTCTTAGATTTGCCACATTAACAATCACACTTGATTTTCTTAGATTCAATGATTCTAAGGATAAGAAGCCAACTGAGAATTTAAGGGCAAGGACTACAAAGCAGACCAGTTATTGGTGACAGTGTAATGGATATCTGCAACAGGCCATCTGATATGGGATAACAAGTGGAGGAGGCCCTCCACAGACATCTGCAGGGCCTGGTCCTCATGGGGAATTTCAGTGACTCTGTTATGTGGCCAAGGAACAACACAGCTGGGCATAAGTCATCCAGAAGGTTCCTGGAGCACAGCAGTGGCATACTCCTAGTCCAAGGGACCAAGAAGGCAGTGAGGAGAGGTGCTCTGCTGGACCTCTTACTTGCCTTCAGTGAGGGACTCACTAGGGCTGTGAAGCTCAATGGCAGCACTGGCTGCAGTGACCATAAGACTGTAGAGTTCAGGACCCTGAGAGAAGGGAGGGACAAAATACAAGATCACATCCTGTTCAGAAGCACAGGCTCTGGACACTTTGCTGGCAAGATCCCACAGCATAAGGCCCTGGGATGGAAAAAGGGCCCAAGAAAACTGGTTATTACCTCCTCTGGTAATAAGGATCGTCTCCTCCAAAATAAAAATAAGTCCATCCCAACAAGAATTCAGGCAAAAATGTCAGGAGGCCTACATGGATGAACAATGAGCTCCTGACAAAACTCAGAAACCAAAAAGAAGCCTATAGAAGGTGACGGCAGAAACAGGTAATGGGGGGGTGTGGTGGATTGATCCTAGCTGGATCTGAGGTACCCACCAATGTGTTCTGTCAGTCCCCTCTGCAAGTAGGCCAGGGAGAGAAAATATAATGAAAGGCTCATGATTCAAGATAAGGGCAAGGAGAGATCACTCACTGATTACCACCATGGGAAAACCAGACTTAACTAGGGAGATCAGTTGAATTTATTACTAATCAAAATCAGAGTATGATAATGAGAAGTAAAACAAATCTCAAAAACACCTTCCCTTCAGCCTTTCCTGCTTCCCAGGACTAACTTTATTCTCAATTCTCTACCTCCCCTCAGAGGTACAGGGAGATGGGGAAGTGTGGTTATGGTCAGTTCATCCCGTCTTGCTCCTCAGTCCACTTCCTCCACAGGGAGGAGTCCTTCCCCTGCTGTGGTGTGGAATTCCTCCCACAGGAAGCAGTTCCCCATGAATTTATCCAGCATGAGTCCTTCCCATGGGCTATGGTTCTTCATGAACTGCTCCAGCAGGGGTCCCTTTCCACAGGGTGCAGTGCTTCAGGAACAGCCTGCTCCAGCCTGGGATCCCCACAGAGTCACAAGTCCTTCCAGGAAACCTGCTCCAGTGTGGGCCGCTCTCTCCACAGGGCCTCAGGTCCTGCCAGGACCTGTTCCAGCATAGGCTTCCCATGGCACCACAGCCCTTCTTGGGCATCCCCCTGCTCCAGTTGGGGTCCTCCACAGGCTGCAGGTGGATCTCTGCATCCCCATGGGTCTCCATGGACTGCAGGGGAACAGGGGCTTCTCCATGGTCTGCACCATGGGCTGCAGGGGAATCTCAGCTCTGGCACCTGGAGCACCTCCTGCCCCTCCTTCTCCACTGACCTGGGTGTCTGCAGAGCTCCTTCTCTCACATGCTCTCACTCCTCTCTTTTCTGGCCACAATTACTTCTACACAATATTGGTTTTTTTCCCCCATCTTAAATCTGTTATCCCAGTGGTATTACTACTACCATGTGATCAGCCCAGCCTTGGCCAGAGGTGGATCCATCTTGGAGCATGGGGGAAACTTCCAGCAGACCAGGATTTACTGCTGAATAAGGGAGGGGACCTGGTGACACAAGACATAGGAAAAGCTGAGTACTTTCTTTGCCTCAGTCCTTACCAGCAAGATCAGCCTTCAGGAACTGAGGGGAAAGAACTGGTCTGAGGAAGATGCCCTTCTTAAAACAGGGCCAGCTCAGGGAATACTTAAACAAATTGGACATGTCTAAGTCCATGGGCCCTGGTTGGATGCACCCATGAGTGCTGGCTGTTGTCACTGCAAGGCCACACTTAAAAAGCTTTGAATGATCGTGGTGATTAGAAGTGCCTAAAGACTAGAGCAAAGCAGTGTCACTCCTATCTTCAAGAATGGCAAGAAGGAGCACCCAGGAAACCAAAGGCAGAGAGTGCAGAGAAAGTGGAGACAGTCTCTTTCCAGTGGTGCCCAGAGACAGGATCAGAGGCGATGGGCATACACTGAAGGTTCCTCCTGAATATCAGGAAAAGCTTCTTCCCTGTGAGGGTGACCGAGCACTGGCACAGGTTGCCCAGGCAGGCTGTGCAATTGCCATCCTTGGAGAAACTGTAAAGTCATCTGTACATGATCCTGGACACTTGACTCAAGGCAGCCCTGCCTGAGCAGGTGGCTGGACCAGGTGACTACCAGAGGTCCCTGCCAACTTCAACCATTCAGTCATTTTGTGATTCAAATGTTACTTAGAAGCAGTTTTTAAAAGAGACAAGAAAAAAAATATCAAAAACTTCCACAGTAATCAACTAAAACCAGATCAGGCTGAAATCCCTACACTTATGAAATGGTATCTAGAGGACAGAAGTTAAATCTTTCTTCTCTTTCATACAACACCATCCTCAGTAGGAACTGTGCAAAGGATTAATTACAAATTGCATCATCACTCGAACAACTTACATGGTTGTAAGTGAAGAATAAGTTCCAAGCCCCTAGTCAGTAAAAAGCAAAAGAGGTTAAAGAAAGTATTTCATGAACATATTTTAGATTCACATCTAAGTACAAAGTACTGATGTAGTAAGAAAAGACTTTGTAAAACAGTAGACAGAGAGAAATTCAAAAAGGATGCTGCCTGTCTTCATTGTGACTGCTTCATAAGACAGCCATGTTGCTACAAGCTTTTCATTAAAATATTGGGAAGCTTATCAGTTGTCTTTTTTCTATGAGTTTATTCTTTCCCTATACTGAAGGACTCAAACTGCTGAAATTATATAAAGCTCATGAAAACATCGTAACATCCTAACAGTGAATACTAAATTACTGCTCAGAAGAAATAAAAGCATAGACTGCACCTCTTCAAGCCACCTTTTTAAAGAGTGATTCATGCCTCATTTTCAAAAAGAGTAACATTACTGAGCCTAATGTTAGGTGCTTCAGTAGCTGAAATGGACAAGACAGGTGACACCTCACTGTATTATTTAAAAGACCTTCCAGCTCAGCACGGTGGCTATTGAGAATTCCGTCTTCTCCGAGCACAAATGTCAGATACTCCTTGAACTACTAAACTGAAAAAGCACCAGGTCATATCCATATTTAATCCAGTTGTTTTCATTTGTGTGGGTTTATTGCCTGTCTCTATAATTTATCTTTTGGATAAAAAAGCACACATTAGTCTTTTGCTTGACTTAAATTATAGCATTCTCAAGTCAACCTTATTTTCAGTTTCCAGCTCTATTACAGTTTACTACCTACTTACAAACACAAGTAGCAAGTAAATAATTTTTTAATTTATAATTCCTCTATGAAAAAAAACATCCTTCAGCTGTCCCATCTGAGAATCTTTTAGCCTCGTGTTGTTAGCAACTTGGTTTTTCTGTTTTATGAAATCACATGTCTTTGAGTAGCAAATCTAGCACTATTTCTCACTGAATAATCACAAAGTTTTTTAATCCATATTTGAACACCTTCTTACAATGGTTTCTCCCTTATGGAGAACTGTAATCAACTTCTATGATTTACTCAGTGAAGACTCTTTTGCCTTCATTCTGTGAAGTTCCTTTTTTATCCAAAGATTTAATCTCACCTATACTAGCTCTTACTACTTTCTAGTTTCTCATAAACCCACCCAAGAGATAAACATGGGAAAAGTAATGTAAAAATCTGTAGGTTTAAGTAATGTCTACAAACAGCAGCAATTAACACATATATTTCTTTCAAAAAGCGCTCAAAATAATTATTGAAAATGTCTCAAATAAATTAACTGAGCATGCAGAACACACCAGGGTTTGTGAAGTATTAAACAGTAAAACTGTATTCAAATACAGTGATTTAGATCAGCTCATTAACATGGTGCTAAAAGAATTCTGCTAAAATCAAGGTCTTAGATTCCGTAACTGAAATGCAGCTCAGATTCACAGGGTGGGAAACTAACTGTACACAGAAGCAATATTAAGGTGACTTAATGATGACAGTGAATAACCTGCTGAGCAGAGGGTACTAATGTAATGACACACAGAACACTTAAAGCCCTCCCTCCCTGCGCAAGGAAGAAAGGAACGTGTGAGTAAGGGAACAGTACGTTTTCTTCTTATGTACATGCAAATGTACTGAAAAGTAAAGAAAATTATCCAAAAGCAGTCTCCCATTAGTTAGCTAGTAGGTGCATTGGGTGATAGGAGGTGTAGGTTCTTATATTCTGCAAGTGCAAAGCAAGAAACAAAAAGCAGTTTTAGAAAATATGTTTTACCTTCCATTCATAACAGGTTAACATACTCAAGAACTTATCATGTTGGGTTAACACGCCCAACATATTTTATCTTAAAATTCATTTAGTAGAACTTATTTTTAATACACATTAAAAAGTACATTGCCTAACATGGTAACAGATTGTAAAATGAATAACATGTAAAATAATCTACTAACTTGAAAACCTGTAACCACAGGTCCAGATGTTTCACTTCCCTGCACAGAAGTCTTAATGCATATCAGACACAAAAAGAGATGTTCAGATATTGTTTTTAAAAAGTCTACTTCTCTATAAAAGACATTAAGGTGGTGCCTATCCCTGAAGAGTTCAAATGTATTAGGCATGATATATCAGAAGTTACAATTGTTCTATTACGTGTATTTATTTGTCTGAAGTAAACTGTCTTCCTCTTGCAACAGAAATACTTTAAATTCTAAAATGAGAAAGCTGGACTTCAAAATTTAATCTTTGCTTTAGAGTACTATGAATATTTATAGTACTCCCACAAGGCTCACAAAAACAGTACAGACCACAAACTTCACAGAGTATTCTCAGTGCTCCTGAATCACTCCATTAAAACTGAATATATAAGAGTCCATGAACTCACAAGCATCACCAGAAAGCAAAATAAATTCAACTTGAAGTGTTTGACTTTAAAAACTTCAACCTCCCGAGTTCATGCCAACCAGTCAACATGGTATATGTTTCTCCTTTCTGATCAAAGTGCCTATATAAACTGCAGACTCACAGGAATGCTGAAATACAGAAATGACATTCAAAAGGAACATAGGACCCAAGATTTTTTTGAAATTACTAATTCTTGAACATTTTTTACCTTCCCATCAAACTTCATTTACATATATGTCCCTAAAAGTAAAATCTAGTTAAACCAAGACTATCCACTATTTTAAATCGGTTTTAGAACAGTTTGGAGAAACTCAAAGAGACTCTCAAATAAATTACTTCCTAGGAACTGATGGGACAATAATCACCATGGGGTTTTTTTTATTTTTTAAAATACTTTTAAACTTTCTCAAATGTTGGGTCTTCATAATCATTATTCAATTTACAGAGAACTTTTAAAACAGGTATAAAGGAACAGTTTCATAACATCTGTTAAACACAGCAGTCACTTCAATAATTCTATTATGTCTTAGTACCAAGCTTTTAGCAGCAACTTGACATTTTCAGAATTAAACGCATAGTGACAGCTAAAACTCCAGCAGAATCAGAGAGAAAGGCGTACTACTTACCTGTACACCTGAACTGTGACTTCCACTTTTTGAAGCAAACAAACAGTCCTCAGAATCAACTGCAAGCAAAGCTGAAGCAGAAGGGAACAGCTCAGAAACAGATCCTTGACTGAAGTTTATAGCCTCTGGATTTTTTTGACCATCCTTTACTGATTCACTCAGATTGATCACAGAATCACGTATGTTTGAAATAATCTCATTATTTTCTGCCAACAGGCGTTCTAAATGGTCTATTTTTTCTTGCAGTATTGAAAGCTGGCCCTGGGGGAGAGGGAAAAAAAAACGTAAAGTTTAATTATTTCTCAGAAAAATTCTTGACGGACTCAAAAAACCCCAATAACAACAAAAAACCCCATTTTCACAATAGTGTATGATCACAAAGAAAATTCAAGCATATATTTATTTTATATTTTACATAAAGACAAACTAAAAAGGAA